>CM052154.1:1504961-1583429 GCA_028455555.1 Augochlorella aurata
CACCCTTGCATTATACTAGATTGTAAAACTTAGAAACTTGAAAAAAGGAAGCCACATGCTTGCATATTGCCTGTCAAGTAATTGGTGACAGTTGTATAGAAAAGACTTTGTTAATTTTTATGCAGTTATCTCACTTATTTTTATACTTACAAATTATGTTACCGAACATAATAGAAAATAACGATACTAAACACTGTAATTTTGCGACTGGGAAACTGTTTAAAAGTTTACGGATTAACACTTTGCCTGTCGCCCCAACAATATACGGATGTCAGACATATTTGCTCAGATATGAAAATCCATTTTTACGTTAGTCCTTCCTAAATTGATTAAGTTTCGCAAAAAGGAAAAATATTAGGACATTAAGCTACACAACTTTTACCATTTTAATATGATTAAGTAAAATATTTAAATTTTATGACACTTTCGAGTTTGCGACGTGACAGCCATACAGTCATCACAGACTCGGTCAGTCCCGTCCCTTTAATTGGTCCTCGCAGCCAGCTAGAGTGTAATAAAGTGCAAGCCCGGAAAAACGGACTGCGTGTACACATAATAAATGAATTCCAGCAATCCAGCACAGAAATTCTTCTTCTTCTGTATCCAGAAAATTCTGATCGGCGTTCACGCTAACGATTTCGATCGTCCGGGGGTGTCAAGCTCCGAAGAAAGCAGTCGCTTGAGAGAAAGTGAAAAGTTTCAGGCAGGAGTTTGAAACTTCGCTAGAGAATGTCGTTCAGGTCGGCCAGGGGGACAGGTTCCTCAGCCGTTCCTCACCCGTTCGTTCTCGCGGCCACGTGTGCCGGTAACCCTTGAAGAGAGTCAGAGTTTTGCCAGCTGCCAGCAATTTATCAAGGCCCTCGGAATGGGTCGAAGTCGAGGACCTTGGCTCGTCGATCGCAGTTTCGTTCTGTCACGAGTCACAGTCACGACTCGAAACTCGACGCCGACGGGGCTCGCTCGAACGTCTCACCCTGTTCGATTCGAGCGCGTTCCCGGAATCGGTTGCTCGCGTCGGGACCCACCGGATCGTCCCCGGGATTCTGTCATTAGTGCTCCGCTTGCTCCCTATAAGTCATTAAGACGACGACGAACGAGACGATCAGGTTCTTCGGCTGACTCCTAATGTTGTCTCCGGCTCCGCCGCGGAATTCTCCGACGATTCGGTGCATGGCTCCGCTGAAAACGGGGGCGACGAGTTAGATAGACCAGGAAGTCTCCTTCTTTAATCTATTTTTAATATCTTCCATCCTGGCCCGTTCGGTTCTCTTCGCTCCAGTTGCCTCGGAATCAGTATCGTACAAAAACGACCTCTCAATTTTATGACACATTTTTCGGGAGCAGTTTAGATTGCACAGTAGAACACTCATTGTCCGATCCTCTAATATTAGCATGATCCGTTATTTTAACCTCTTGCACTATGATTTCTTTTATAGCTTCGTCGATTAGCACTGCCTCGTTCTTAATAATTTCCCTTAAAAAAAACGATAGAATTTTTCTTCATTGTATGTTTTTATCTACATTTGTTCCTCGATTTTAGTAACAGGTGAATCAAATTTTATTTCAATTTAGAAGAAATACATAAAATTCATATTTAGTAGGTTATGCGAGAAATCTTCGTCACGAGTCTGGCACGTTGTTATAATGCAAGGAGTTAAATACCTTTTACCAGTAATCAGCCGAATCAAAGACGAATCATGTACAAAACGATTTATTGCATAAATCAATAAAGATGACATCTGACACTAACTAAGTTACGGTTCTGTTCTCTGAATATTTGTGACGTTCTGCTTAGTACAGATAATCGAGGTTCTGCTGTATAAGGAAACATTAACACGCGTTTAAACCGAACAATCCATAACCGCGATGCGAACTGGTGGATTTGTGAAGTAATTAGCCTCTTACACTTGTTCACAATGCTTTTAAAATACTTTTATAATAATCAAGAGAGATGCGTTCGCTTTAACTGCCGGCACAAAAGTGAATAAGAACAACGGTTACAGACAGACAATGCAATCAATGTGCAGATGTCACTTAACGAATCACGACGATACGATAACGTTGCGATTATGAGGTCGCGATTAGTATTTTTTTCTAATTTCCATATTGCAGCACAAACTAACCTTTACGAGGAATTAACGCAACCACTTCTCGATGTGCAAAAACCGCTACATGGAAACTTTAAGCGTGACTTTACTTTAGTAATAACTAGAATTGTGAATGGACTACAGCACAACAAATAATTAATTTATAATTAAATAATACAGATGTAATAAAATGTATAATTAATCACTCGACACTCGCATTAATACTTTCACAGTACTCTCAATACTCGCCGTTCTCTCTTAACTTTTTCTATACTCTCTTGAGTCTGTCGCAGTTCAGAACGTTCTGTCCTCGCTCTTAGTTCTCTCACTCCTTTTGTCCATTCACTCACACCCATACTACACTAGTTCATCGCTCTGATTGGCATTTATACAAATCAAACCAAATTCTCTAGCATACTGCAATATTTAATATTTATTATTTTGATTATCAAACTCATTCGCGCGTCACTCGTAACAAAAATAGCATGGTGAATTTTAAGATAACTCGTTAAGACAATTCGTATTTTGCATAAAGGTCCTGTAGTTTTTGGAAAACCAACTCCACAAGCTTGTATATACAAGGTCTACTTGAAAAGTATCCCTCCTTGAGGTGTTTCAGGCGAAAGGATTCATTTTTCTCGATAGTAATTATGTCCTTTTCAATATACTGTCGTTGGGATACCACAATCTTCTGTTAACGAATCTTTCATTTGTGATTGGATTATTTTAGATTGGTTATTTCTAGATAACCAATTCTAGAGATTGGTTATTTTATCATCTTCGATATTTCGTCATCTTGAATTACCTTGTTGAATAATCAGGGTTGTTTCTGATCAATTCCAAATCGTTCGTTCCACTCGATAATTCATCTGGCCCGCCGTCAGCAGCGGGAAATAAAGTGTGTAACCACGTAGCGCACACGCAAACCTTTGGTTAAAATTTCCGTAACAATAGCTTTTAGAATTTCAAGGTATTGTACGATTCTATTCGCATCAAGCTCGAATGCGATCTAAATTTTTGTGCGTTGTAGCCGCTGCAACGATTAAACAAACTTATTTACTTCCCGTAACCCATTTTTATAATGCCTCGGTTTCAAACTTATTATAAAACATATATTTCCAGTACGTTAAATAAATATGTAAGCATATGCCACCGGTGGTACACGTGACACGGAACGTGTTAAACCGTCTAAACCTCTCCGAAGTTTGTGATGTACTCTTAAATTGAATGCCACAAACTTCCCGAATCATACCAATGGTTTTGGAACAAGAGTGGCCAAGTTTTTCACAAAATTTAGTGGCGAGATTTAACATTTAAGTGGCGAGATCGCGTCACTTAATAGAGCAATCACAAGAGTTCATCCTAAACGGTGATTTCAATGCTTTTTCAACAGAACACGTAGGTACAAAGATATGATTAAAAGATGGATATTTTCTAGACAGATCTCCTGCAACAATAAATAAGATACAGTTGTGCGAATAATTATAGCCTCGGAGTAACTTTTATATTATTAGTAATATTTAAACAAAAACTTAACAAAACACCATATCTATATATTTCTCTATTAAAATTAATTTTGATTTTGTTTAAGTATCAGAGAAGATGTAGAAATTACTTTGAATTCATAATTATTCGCAGTACTGTAGGTAATTTCCTTTAGCTGAGACACCTTGTATATTTAAAAAATACTCAACAAAATATCGTATTTGTATATTTGTATATTAGAAACAATAGGAAATAGAATTACGATATTTTGTTAAGTTTTCGTTCAGATGTCAGTAACAATGTAAAAGTTACTTTCAGTCTACAATTGCACACAACTGTACTTAACGATAGTTTTTTAGTACTGGAACATTATCACAATTCTGTGTACCTAAAATAAACAATTTTGAAACAAAAAAAATTTTATTAAAAAAATAAGATTAAATTTAAATTGAAATTAAATTGATTAAGAAAACAGTTATATTAAAGCATTCTTTTACTCAATCATAGACGTCGCGATTATGGTTATTACTGTATACATACGATTTTTATCGTATTATATATATATATAAAACATTCCCAAACTATATTTAACACGCGTTGTCGTCTCGTTCGAGTGGAGCCGCACCACTGGAAGAGATGCCGTGGTAAATTTTCTCAATTAATTGTTCATCGAGTCGCAAACGAAGCGCATCGAGTCGCATGATCGACGGAGAATACAGCGGTTGGGGATCGAGGATTCGGTGGAACGTCGATCCCGGCGGATAGTCGAGCTAAGAGAGGCCCTTCGGGGGCATTAAGAATTAAGTAGTCCTTTTCAAACACTGGATCGTCCCATCAGCCGGCAAGACACAACATCGACGCACTCTGGCAGCGATGAAACGGGGATCTAAACGCTTTTTATGGGGCCGACGAGTTTTTTCGGGGAACCCCGTGGATCTCGACGACCAAACCTGCACTCGGAGAGTTAAGTACATACTCTTGTTGACTCTCGATACGGTTTCTCTAGGAGAACAGTAGCAGCGAGTCGCCACGGCAGCAGTTTATTTCCCCCTCTCCCACATATATTTTCTTTAGCCTATCTTTAATCTATCCAGCGTTTAATTAATCGACTGCGGACTTTCGTTCGGCCGTGGATAGGGGTGAGAATTCATCCAGAGTATCCCCTGGCTGTCGTAGGAAGCGACTAAAAGGGGTCGAAGGCAGGGTTGACCGCCGATCTTTAATCTTGCCCGACCGAAAAGTGGTCAGCGACCACGAAAGAATTCCTTGCAAAATTTCCACGGGGGTGGAGAGAGCGCCGAGGTTCGGCCAGGAGCGGGGTGGCGGAAGAATGTGACGTTAACCGTGAAAGATTGACAGGAATTGAGCGGTCTAGCCTACTTCGGCTCGAATCGATGTCGGACGAATCGTCGGGGGAGGATGAGTGCTCGAGATAAAATTCTCGGAGGGTCGGCGGCCGATTATTTAATCCGAATATCAGTCCTTCTATTATTTTTTCATCTGTCATATTTTCCCAGCGCTCAGCCAATAATCTTGTACCAGCAACGAGCAATTCTTTTCTTGCCCGCTTGGCTTGAGAGTCCAGAATTCCTCTTAACAAGAGACCGAGAGAGAGAGAGAGAGAGTGGGGGGGGAGAGAGGAGAGAGATCTGTCTTTTGTTCCGGTAGTTAATAAGAGGATTTCGCGAAGGGCTAAAGAATGTTTTTCCATGGAAAAAAGGTTCTTGCGCGGCTCGGATTCGAAATGTCTTCTTCAGCGAGACCCGAGTGCTCGCGAAAAATTCAAGCAACGCGGATTAAACAGCTTCCCTTTAATCCTTTGCGGACGGAGCGGTTCGAAGCCAAGCGTTCCGTGGGGCCGAACCGCTACAGCGCGCTGTAGCGGTTGCTATTTGAAAAATTAGTATAAACCATCAAACGCATAATTGTTTTTTATAGATATATCTGTCGGGTTGCTTTATCCGAACACGTATACAGTGACTCGCAAAGGGGTTCGTATATCTTTCAAAGTGCAATAACATTTTTAAAACTCGACTAAATGCATTGAATTTTGTTTCCTTCTTTTCAAATTATTCTATTTCTTGGAATGGCGAAAAAATGTAAAAACTCCTCGTTTTTTAACGTTTTTATCCGAGTCTACAACGAAAATTTGAAACATACCTTTCATAGATCTCGGTATCTTGTATGCATGCTGCTGATTTGATCGTTACAGGTTTCGACAAAGAAGTTCAAAAACATGAATTTTTTATTCTTTTTATCAAGTAACGATAGAATTAGGTGTATCGCCTAAAAGAAATTCAGGTCATTTCGCGGAGTTCTAAAAAATTTATTGAGTTTTAAAAGGTGTACGAACACTTTTATGGGTTATTGTATTCGACGCATAGAATATGAGTTCATGGGCCAAATCGATGGTTTACGCACAACACATTATGCAGCAGTCGTTCGTCAAAGGTTAATCCGGCAACCGGTGTGGAACACAGGATGAAGCACTTGTTTTGCGTTAACGAAGGAAGCATCGTGGTACGCGGTCGGAAAAGCGACGAGAGACGGCGAACGTGAAACAAATAAATGAAAAGGCAACAGAAGCGCCGGCAGGATCCAGTGAAACGAGCTATCATATTCCACGGCAAGTGTCTTTAGCAGAATTAAATCCACGAGCGAATCCCGAAAGTTTTCCTCTTGGCCGCGAGTCACTTTCACGCCGCTTTCTCACGCGGTCCGCGACAAAACAGTCGAGCTTCGCGGACAGGACCAAGCGAAGAAACGTACATACGAATGTAAATCGATCAATCTGGATCCAAGCATATCGGCAACGCTCGTCGTTGGCATCGTATGCGCGAGCGTGCGTTGCGAGTGTAGGACCAGTGCGCGTGTCCTTTAATCCCTAAAAAGATCCTCCACTGTGTAAACACGTGCTTCTCAAATTGTAGTAAAACGTGGAAGCAAACATCGGCGAAAATACCCGAATATATCCCGAATCCTAAGTAAATCTCCCAACAGGCCAACTAAGGGAATCGACCCTAATCGCTGTAATCGCGAATCATCGTTCGCAGATCCCTAACGAATTTTCATAGAAAAGCTGCGGGAGAGTGGGCGCGTTTCTCCGAGCCGAGAAGAAGTTCCCGAAAGCTTCCGACAGGAACGTCGTCGAAAATTATAACAGCGGAGAAATCTCGCCGATTCTCGGGATACACAAAGGGATGAACGCGTCCCTTCGGAGAGGCTCGGGAGGGGAGGGCGAGGAAGAGGGTGGCAAATAACGACAGATAAAGAAAGAGGGGGTGACGTCACGACGGGCGTCCGTTGGGCTAGGTCGCGACGCGGTCTCCTGCCGCCCCGCGTCCCTCCCAACGTTACTCCCCGCGTTTCTCGCCGCGAACCGCCTAACCCGACCCCTCCGGCCGCCCTCCCCGGCATCTAGCAGCTCCTCCACCCTCGGCCGTCGTGCCGAAAAAAGCAAGGCTCGCAGAAAGGACGCCCGGCGTCGTGGCGCTCTTTGGCTGATCAATACACGCCGCCTCGTACGCGGACGGACGGTCACGCATGTGCACGGTGTGGGCCCCTCTTTCTCTCTTTCTCTCTTTCTCTCTTCCTCTCTTTCTCTCTATCTCTCTGCCTCACTCCTCCCTCCGTCTCCGACTGCCTGGCTCCTCGTCCCTCGTCAAATACCCTCTCACTCTCTCCCTCTCTTTCTCTCTCCCCCGTTTTTACCGTCGATTTTTCTCCCTTTTCCACCGGCGCCCACCCACTTTTCCCGCCGCGCGCGCGTCTCTCTGTCTCCGTCCGGTTCTCGCCGCGTACGCCTTCTCCCTTTTCCTTCGTCTTCTTTTTGCGCCGCTTCCACCCCCTTGTCGGATCCTTCCGACCGCATCCCCGCACCTCTTCCTCGACCGGACACCGGGAACGCGTGACTCTTCCTTCGAGAGCTTCATTTGGGGACCGGAATTCCTAAGATCGCGGTTTACCGGCTCGCGACGCCGACTTTCCAGAGCCCCCGGCAATTTGATTACCGCGCTCGTGTCTCGGATAAGACGTTTAATACTTCACGTTTTCTTCGATTATGGTCTCCTCGTATGGCTTGTTTCTCCTCTAAGGGGTTTCCAGTTTCCGATTTCTAGTTTTCAGTTTGCTGTTCCCGTTGCTCGGGTAGGTCTGCCGTTCGAATCGGCGAGCAGTCTTCGACCGACTCGGTTCTCCTCCGATGTATTTTTCATCCGTCCCGTGGCCACCCCTCTTTCCTTCTCTTGCGACCCATCGTTCGATCCTTCCACCCCCTCCGAGTCTATCTTTCCGCCCCTCGTTCCCCGGCCGCGCTCCTCCTTCCCGGAGACTGGCCGATTTTTTCCTCCCGTTTCCTCGGCTCCGATATTTTTTTTACACCTCTTTGCCCGCCCGCCCTCCCGCCACGCTCGGTTCGCCCGGCACCCCCGTGGTCCCGCCCGTCCTCGCTCGCCCCGCTCGGCCCAGGCCGCCTCGAGCGCCCTCCTTCCTCTCCGCCGGCGCTTTTCTCTTCTTTTTCATCCCCCTTTCTTGCTCTCTCCTTCGATCCGCGCGCGCTCCTCTCACCCTCGCCTCCGTCTCTCGCTCTCTCTCTCTTTCTCTTCTCCTCCTCCACATCCTCCTCCTCGTCCTCCTCCGACCACCCAACCGCTCGGCTCGCCTCCTCCTCCTCCTCCTCCTCCTCCTCCTCGTCCTCCTCCGACCACCCAACCGCTCGGCTCGCCTCTTCCTCCTCCGCCGCCTCCTCCTCCTATCCCCTAGCCGGCCTCTCACCCCCTTTCCTTCCCCGTACACCGTACTATCCTTGTGATTTTTTTCCCCGGCCACCCTCCGACGCCGGGCGTAGGCGTCGTTTTGCTATCGGGACGCTCTCTCGACTATCGGCCCAACCACCTACACCGACGTACGGAACAGGAGGCCGCGGGAGGGGGCGGGCGCGGAAGGAGAGGGTGGCTGCAGCGCCTGGATGCGAGCTAAAATGTATTTTTTTGTTCTCTTCCCTTCTTTATCTTCGCTTCGAGCTGCTCGTGGTAGGTTGGATTACCAATCCGGGGATCGTGGAGCACGTTTTTCCATTTTTTTTCCCTCCTTTTCGCTTTTTCCACCTACCCCTTCTGCACGTGTGTGTGCACGCGACCGTCTACGAGTGTGTGTGCACGCTCGCCTGGACGTAAGGGTTGGATCGGACAGAGCACCAGCCCCCACCTCGTTTCCAGCTATATAGAAATTATCGACTTGCATTTTTGAAGAACCTCGTGTCCGCGTCGGGTGCGGATCTGGGTGAATTGATCGATGACAGAGGGCCGCCGACGCGAAATGGTCAAAGTCCTTTCTTCTTCTCCGGTCTTTTCTCGCACGATGGCGGCGCGAAAATCGCCGGAGACAACTCGAGACCCGGTCTCGATTGGACGATGTTTCGGCTGGCAACCCTTGTCGCAAATGTCAGAGAAATGTCAGAGGCTGACATTAGGAGGCCGCGGGGCTTGTCCTCGGGATCGAAACGCTTCAATTATTCGTCTCGCTCGTTTGGGAAGCAATTTCGAGCGTCGCGTGACCGATCACGATACCATATGCCAGCGGAGGTACGGATTTAAGAGATGATCCCTACTCCCTTCCTGCTCGAAAAGCGATTTCCTCCGCGAGTTGCACCTTGCACCTTGCTCCTTCTTAGAGCGACGACTTCCGTCGCGTCTCGAGCATTTCCCGGGCTGACTTTTATTTTGGTCTCGCCGCGCGCAACCACCATTAATCACGGCAATTTAACGTTA
Organism: Augochlorella aurata; assembly: GCA_028455555.1. Classification (NCBI taxonomy): domain Eukaryota; kingdom Metazoa; phylum Arthropoda; class Insecta; order Hymenoptera; family Halictidae; genus Augochlorella; species Augochlorella aurata. The sequence goes on from CM052154.1 coordinate 1,514,302, forward strand.
AGTAATTGCTTGGCCGGAGCTATTAAAATCTGAACGGGTAACGAGAATAAATGTTGCTGGGTTCAGCGACGTCTTTATCGACTTTGAGAGGGCGACCGTGAGTTAAGACGCGAGACGGTGCGGTGGGAATATCTCGGTCAGGGCTCGGTTTCCCTGAAAATACCCTCGAGCCAAAGGGATTCCCTTCGAGGCGGCGCCGGAGGGAGAGCCGATCCCGCGTTAGGGCGCGTTTGACCACCCTCGCCCCTAAAAATGCATATCCCTTCGCGTTCTTCGAGTTTCTTGCAAGAATCGGATCGTTTCACGAGCCACCTGTAGAGCGACAGACGAAAGTATCGCCCTTTCGACGCCTTATGGTGTCCCTTCGCTCGGTTTCTGGGTCGGCCCTGCACCCTCGGATTTACGCGGGCGTAAAATTTGGCCCGCGGAACGACCGTAATATCGATTCCCTTCGCCGTGAACCGGGTCGATCGTTCCTCCTCAGTTTCCTCTTGAGAACCTGTCGGATAAATGAAAAGTCCCTTTCACGGCCCTTCGATTTCCCGAATTTTATCGACTGCAGACGCTATTATTCCTGCGAAACTGATTCCCCTATAGCTGGCTCGCCGCGTTCCCTTCAAAGTAAAATACTAGCTCACCTCTGATGGCCGACGTTTTTTATTCGGATAATAAATTTTCCAAACCTTGGCTCCGTGGCAGAAAATAAACCGCCCCCGCGCGTTCTCTTACATATCGCATTCCGAGTCCTTCGAGGAGAATACGTGACCACACGCAAGGTCCTTCGAGTTGGAGGGTGGCGGCGGGTCTCGCCTGTGGTTTAGGGGGTCATGAGAAGGGAAACGGGGTCATCCATAGTCGTCCTCGGCGTCCTGCAGGTTCCCTGTAACTCCGCCTCGAACTACCCCTGTGCGAGGGCTCTGGGAACACGATCAGGGGATAGAATTTTCTCCGGGGCAGCAATTAGTGGATCGCCGAATGATTTACCGGGAACAAATTTGAAAGATTTCGGGAACTCCCTCGTGGGGCGTTCGCTGTCCAGCGCTCGGAATTAAGGGTTTTATTTGTAACGCCCTTTGGGGACGAGTAGATCGAATTTCCAGCAACGCGATGGTAAATCTAATTTATCCCGGCGTGTAAATACCTCGAGGAGTCGAGGTCGAAAGGTATTTATTAAATATTCCAACGAAATTCGAGACAGTCTCTCTCTCTCTCTCTCTCTCTCTCTCTCTCTCTCTCTCTCTCTCTCTCTCTATCTATCTATCTATCTATCTATCTATCTATCTATCTATCTATCTATCTATCCATCTATCCATCTATCTATCTATCTATCTCTATCTTTCTTCCTCGGCCCTCGGGCGTCGCTCCCACGCAACTCGCACGAGAGCACGGCCCGCGTAACAAGTTGCGTCGAGTCGAGATACACCATTCGAGGGTCGGGATTGTTTATCTTCGCAGAAGGCCGAGTGATGCCCAAGGTCAGAGGCCAGGTCTGCCACCCTTGTCTCTGTTGTGTCTAGACAGCGTTTCCAACCGTCCCCGCCACCCCGTTTTGCCAGCCGCGACCCTCTTCGCCGCCCACCACTTCGAATGCCTCCCCCGACATATCACACTCCACCACCTTGCCAAGCCGAGGCCTCTCACCTACAACCCTTGCCGGCGCGCTTGCCAATTATCGAGCTACCCCTCGACTGCTTTTCAAGGTGCGCGTGCCCTCCAACGAAAACCATCGATTACCGAGCAACAACCCCGCGGATTCCTCGAACGAGTCTTCTGCAACAAGAGTGGAACTCTTGCCAAAGTTTATTCGAAAATTTAATTGTCGATCAGACCTTTCTATCAACCTTTGATAGAGGTCCTTTCCCCTCCTGGTTTCGAACTAACTTAGTCAGACACTGCTCCGAAGAAAAGCTGCAGTTGTCTGTTCAGACGATCGCGAGCCCTCTCAGCAAATTTCGAAATAACGTGATCAGAGACCGAGCCAAGGAAATTTTGTAAATTGCGACACGCAACGATCCAACGTCAGTGAAAAAAGATTGCCGAGAGTTTGATTAACGGAGCCCCATGGTTTCTGTTCCAGCAATGCAACCCCCACGACAAGGAGAGCGACTACTGGGGCGGCGGACGGGGCGCGAAACAAGGTTACGAGGTGAGCCAGCCGGTCGCACATATTTTAACCGAACCGCCGGAATTTTCGCGGGCCCCGTGCTAATTCTACTTAGTGAAGCGCAGCACTTTCTGTTGCAGGCGAAAATGAACGCGGACCACGGCCAGCTGCAGAAGGGTGAGTGTGCGCTGTCTCTTTGCTTAATTCCGTCCCCCGGCTTAATTGCTCGAAAATTCGCGCGCTTCGCGGAGGAGCCGCGTAATTATGCGCGCTCGCTCCTCTCTTCTCCTCTCTTCTCCTCTCCCCTCGTCGCGTCTGCTCTCCCTGCCCTCGGTGGCCCTCGACCTTTCTCTACCACGTGCAGGGAGAACCGTTTCGGCCGTTGAATAAACGTCGAGCGCCGCGCAAATATTTACACTCAATACTCGATAGCGCTGCCATTCGTGGATATTGAAATAACAGAGGCGTACGTCGAACCGGCAGCCACACTTTTTCTAGTTTTCATCGGGAGGGGTGTGAATTTCATTTCGGTCTATCCTGCGGCAGATAGAGGGCTCTAACGGTTCTAAGCAGACCGAGTTTTTACCTTCCGCGATTCATCGTCTCGCTCGAGAAACGGTGGACTCGGTCAAATGGACCCCCTAAATTGATCTTTGTTTGTAGGGTAGTGGAGTCGGTTACTGTAGGGCAATCGATTGCTGTGCATTTGGTTCGTTCTCGGGCATAATTGACATTACATTTATCGAACAGGGCATATCTGTAGTTCTTTTATTTTGTTTTAATATCGCTCTGAATTTTCTCAAAGTTTAGAACCGCAAAATTCGGAAAGTTAAAAAATTAAAGAATCATCGGAAAATGCGGTAACTTATTGTTTTTGATTGAGATATCTATTTTAATTGCTATAAAACTAATATCTTAGGAATGCCAATAGGAAAATGTATTTATTCGAAGTTTTAGCGATTCTTAAGTATTTGGGACATGTCTACTTTCCTCGAAAAATCTAAGAAAGTACACATTAATAAGCATAGTAAGTTCACTACTACTACTTTATCACACTGTACGCTTTACGGTTATCAAAATTGTTTAAACCGTTTATTTTTCTTTTATTTTGTCCAGAATATTCCAGAAAATCATTTCCCTCCTACATTCCCTCCTTACTCACCCCATCACTCACTTTCCTTTCCTTTCCTCTATTCATCTATACTTCCTTCATCTGTCCTTATTTCTAGTATTACTATTATTTCGATTTGTACTTTATTTTATTGTATTTATATTATTGTCTTTCATACTTCTTACTCACTCATTATCTTTGTTCTCTTGTCTACTATATTCTTCTATCTTTTTTATGATTATACTCGTGCGATTCTTCTTATGTCGCCTGTGTTACAAATGGTCATCCCGTATATATGTGCAAATAAATTATTATTATAATTAATGATCATAAAAGTATAGCCGTACTTGATAAGCCCAATATGAAACAGCATTCCTAAACTTTCGGTTTTCTTTCAAGTTAATTTTGCACCTGAAAACTCTGGAAATATTCAGAGCAGCGTGTCTCTTCACGAAGATATATTCATGATTTTCACAATTTTCTGCTACAACGAACGGAAAAATTAGAATCTCATCTGCTAATTCGATTTCATCCTACACCTGACCTTATGGCAAGGGTAATGACTTGAAACTTGTCTAAGATGATTTCCGTTCAGTGGCCTATCAGATAGTCTAAACAAAAATTAATTTAAAGGATAGAATTAACCATCTTATCCGCATATACCCTTTCTGTACCGTGAATGCTAGGTTCGCGGGGAACGATGAAAGATCGATGGATCGCGTGCGACCGGACGGAGATCCACCGGGCGATTTCACATTGGCTCGCGGATGCCGAGTTTATTATTAGATAACACAGCACCAGAGAGACCTTTTGCTGTCCAGAATCCAGACACAAGACATGGAGCAAGAGAAGACAGGGAGATGGCGAAAGAGAGAGTGAGAGAGAGAGAGAGAGAGGGAAGGAGGGGTGGGGAGACTGGGCCCGGAGCTGACGCACGCTGTGTGTAAACAGTTCGTAAGGCCCGTTCGCTGCCTGAAACCGGTTGTGACTTTGCATCCGTGACGTAAGATCGTCGATTAGGATCGAATCAGGTGGGGGCAGGTGGAGGCCGGGCAAAAAACACGTGTGAACGCGAATTTATCATTCCGCCGTGTCCCCGTCGCGGTCTTTTATTTTTCGCAGTCCGCGCGCGGCAGTCCGCGCCGGTTACCGGTCCGGCTTTGTCCTTCGTTTTGTACTTTCCTCCTTCCGCGTGGCGGGCTTTTTGTCCGCTTTCTTCCCTCTCTTTCTTTCGGGCTGAAATGGGTCAAGTTCGCGGGCCACTCGAGCCTTCCTCTCTTATTAAAGTTTGCGCGGCTGATGAATCCGATAATAACCGACCGCCGCGTTTCTCTCGTTCTCGCCTTTGACCTAGCAAAGGAGACGAGTCTTCGGCGTACCGCCGGCGCGCTTGTTTAACCACAGGCTCCGTTATCTCCTTCCAAACCCGAGCGATTTCCGTGCTCGATTACGAAAGTGGCGAGGGATTAATCGAAATTTCGAATCGATTCCGGATTAGCTACGGTGTGTCGGATCTCTCTAATCGATGGATCGAGTGAAAAAATGCTTCGGATCGAATCGTCGCGCGTCTCGCGTAATACGAACGAAACGCGTGAATGGCGAGGTGACTCGCGTTGCGTTCGTTGATCATCGGGATCGGCTCGGGGGAAAAAAATGATCCGGTGAATGAGCACACGGGCGACTTTTTGCCCCGGTTCTTTTCACTTATCGGGTGAATCGGCGTGGCGCGGCGCGGCTCACCGCGCGGTTCTCGTTTCTAGAGTGCAGAGTGCAGAGAGAGGCAGGGGAAAGCGGCGAGTGTGTGTCTCGTAAATGGCCGATCGACACGACACGTCGCGCGTGCCATTGGCAGTGAAAAACGTTTATGGAAACGTGCTTCACCTTTTACGAGTGAAGCCACCGGATTACTTAATCCCTTCGGGGAGACCGGGACGGAGAAAAAAAATGACGGGCCTAGGTCATTGCCGGCGAGAGCCTGCACCGCCTCGGGAAACCAGCATCGATGAATTCCTATTCGTTTTCGAGAAGAACGATCGCCGGAACGAATTGACCAAATGATTCGACATTGTCACGACTCCGTCGTTGTCGAAACGCGAGTTCTGCGGTCGCCGGCGTAATATCTCCGAGGGTAGTTTCCTCGGCGGAATCGGCCAGCGGAAAGCGAAACGAGCGAGGCGCGCGCACGTTCGAACGAGGCTGCTTAACATATTCATCATTCCCGGTTGGAAACACCGTGTTAACCACCTGTGGCGACACGGAGAGCCGAGAAAATAAAGCTCGGCCGGCTATCACGGCGAGCAAACAACAGAGAGACGAGGAGAGCCGAAGAGAGACGAGACGAGGAGCCGAGAAGCCGAAGATCTCCGCAGCTGCGGATCACGCATAGGTGAAAGTCGTTATCTGTTACGTTAACGAGCGGCCAGGGCGTCATGGGATCGGCAGAGGGCCACGGAGGAATCGCTTCACGACCGGGAATTACCATGGCCGAAGCCAAAGGGTCATTAGAGTCGACCATTCGCCGCGATTACGTTTCGTGTAACGGAAGTCGTGACGAAACTTCTCTTGCCGCTGACTCTCGGGAACAAGGAGAGACATTAACGCACCGACGTATTCCTTCTGTCAGATTCTATTCCTTCTCCGATCTTTACTGATTTCGTTGCCTATTTCGGTTGATTAACAAATCCTTCGACGGTCGTTAACCCGAATGCGCAAAGTCGTCTTATGGATGTCTTAAAGACGTCCGTTTATGAACCTCCTGGAAACATTCTACAAACATCTTCCGAATGCCTTATGTTACAAACCTGTATGTCTGAAAGACGTTAATTTATTATATATTTATTACTCATTTGCGGGAAGAAAAATACCCTTCGAAAAGATACGAAAAGATTTAAATTAATGATAGGAGTTTAAAAGTTTAATTTCGTTCGTTGCAATTGAGATAAACAATTTCTTAATTTGCATAAAGATCCGTAATCCAGTTATTACCGCCGTAACATGTGGCATGATTTTCTTGTTTAAAAATAGTTTGGTATCTGATGGATGTTCGAGATGCGACAAAATAAAAACTAGTAGCAGGGAGAAATGGAATCATTGATGGCTTTAAACGCGAATAAGAGATCACGCTGTGTTTGAAGTAAACAAAATTGAAACATGAACATAATTAAGACGTCGAAACAATATCCAGTTCGAAGCGTCCCGAGACACCCTAAAGACGTCCGATACACGTCGCAGGGTGTTCACACCTAAAATGGACATAAAACGGACGTTTTTAAAACGCCGTGTGCTATCTGTGACGACTCTCCGATAGTATGCAGCAGAGTCGATTCGATCCGGCGACGTCGCAGCCGGAAGATCGAACGCGTTAAGTAATGACTCAATCGTCAGATTGGCCTCGACCCGTCATTATTATCGCCTCGCGTGTCTCGAATTCGAATCCCAGGAACATTTTCATTCCCTGGCCGAGATCAGCCCCGAAGCGTTCGCGTAAACGTTCCCCGACTATTCCTTAATGCTCGGATCGCATGTCGCCGAAATTCCGGCCTCGAAAGAGGGCCCGATTCCGGCGAGCGTTCCTCTCGGCGCGGCATGGCGCGGTGCGACGCGGCGCGGCGGGGAGATCGCGAGATCGCGAGCGGTCAGCGGAAACCGACCACGACATGACAGTTTCGATGAAGTAATTGGCCGCGAGGTCCGGCGCCGCGCCGGTTTCTCTCTAATGAAGATAAATATCGGAGCGGGAAAGCGGCCGAAGATCGACTTCGATCCGCGCGATCTACCTTGATATCTCTCGCTTTCGTTTCCGACCGAGACTCGCGGATTAATGAATCGTCCTGCCACCTGTCAACGGAGTTAATAGCGCCGATCGTTGACGATTTAAATGTCACGCAAATCGCCGCGTAAACCGACCGCGTCCATCGGCGACGATTATTTGAAGCAAACAGCGACGATTATTTAAAGCAAACAGCGACGATGATACGGCGGGAGGATCGCAGATATCCGGTGCGGTTCCTCGGTGCCGGGACGGCGAGTAAATTCCAAGGGAATTTACGGTGGAAAAAGGGCTCGTTTCCGCGGGCCATGTTTCCGTGAAGCGACGTGTAAATCGACTCGTTCTTCATCGGCGGAACGGGGCGTCGTGATATAAAATCCAGGAACGACATCGTAAAACTTGGCGCCCGGACGGTAAAATCTCTGGAAAAGCCATCAAACCGAAACGGTGAGGAGAAGAGAGGTAAAAAAAATAGCGCGAAGGGGGAGGAGGGGACCGTAAAAACACCTGAACTACCGATCATCGAAGCTAGACGATCGCCAGACGGTGTGTCTGCCGACCGAGAAAACCTTCTCTCAGCCCCACGGAATTCCTGCTGTAAAAGACCAAGAAAAAGACGAACGGCGGGAGCACTGCCTCTTTCTCCCGTTAAGAATCTCGGCTTTCTCTCCTCCCTTCGGGCTCGAGCGCTAATCCCGTGGCTCAGTTTTTCATTAAACGAGCCGAGGTTAATCCCCTCGTCTCGGCCGTTTGATTTCCCGAGGATTCAAATTCTTCTTAACTACGCCGTACGCGGCGCCGTGCTGCGCCGGGAACTTCGATCTTTGAACTTGGCTGCTGCTATTGCGGCGTCTCTCTAACCTGATGCTGATAGCTCGGCGAGCTCGATTCCTTATTCATAACCCCGCGGCCCGGATTAAAAATTCAGCGTTGCATTTACAAGGCTGATTCCAGCATCGGCGCCTTGTAACGACTGGCACGCAATTCCGCGCGAAAAAATCAACGACGAAAGTGGCCGTACGAAACCTGTTCCCGATGAAACCGACTCGGAAAATTTCTTTGATCGCACGTCAACAAGGCGAGTGGAATCGGTACAAAGTGGCCGAGATAACTCGTTCTCGCCGGCTCGGACGTTCTCCTGGCGTGTCTTTTTATGCTACGCGTCGCGAGAACTGCGATTTTCGGGACGGCGACTGGGTAAACGGTGCATGGTAGTCTGGAAAGTGGTAATTTACGGCCAAATTCAATTTTTAGGCTTTCGTAGTTATGCAACATTTGTCCTCTCTTAAATGAGGAGCCTTTGAGACCTCGAAATTCTTGCTTGCTTCGTATAGTGCTATCGTATTGTTTTCATTTTCATTTTTGCTATTTTTCTATTATAATTGTATTCGTATTGCTATTATTATTATTATTATTATTACATACAGTTCATGCTAAATGAATTAAATTAAATTAAAAACTATGAAATTGAAATTGCAATTAAATGCTGGAATCCAAATTTGTACCATAGTTTCATATGGACGAGTAGATGTATTTCAATTATTTAATGGTGGTATAAGCATGTTTCAATCAATGTTCGAAGAATATAAAGTTGTGTACAATATAAACTTTAAGAAGTCTTTCAGAAAAATGTTGAGAACTGTTAACAGCTACCTGCAGTTTTTAATTCTACGTGTATTTTAACAGACATTCGCAATACTAGAGCGTTTTGTGACCGGCCCAATGTCTAAAACTTTCGACGATCTTGCACACATTTCCGATGAACTGCTAACGAAATGTTTTCAATAAAAGTTCATTAGTATTCATTTTTCTACAAATTTTCATATATAAAATAAAAATTTTCTTTAGTATTAATATATATTTTTGACTCGACAATATTATAACTGGTGGCGAGACGAATTCAATGACCTACTACATTATGCCCTTAAACCTTGAAAAAAAGCTGGAATAATTTTTGACACGATAAACGGGTCTTTGGCCCGCTGTACGGTGGTCAGATTCGCGGGGAAAAATCCGTTTCCGCGGAAATTCCGTCGTGTCGCAGGACCGAGGGCAAGGAAAGCGAAGAATTTCCACGGAGCACTCTCTCTAATGAAAAACCTTTTGAAATACCGAAGAAGCCTCTCCTCTATCGCTCCCTCCCTCTCTATGGTCGCTCCTATCCCCAACCAGATGGCACGGCCTTCGAAATCACGGTGAAATACGGGGAAAAATATTTTGGAGAGGAACGCGCCGAAATTATTTGCGAGACCGGCTCGACCAGTGGCCTAATAGCTGCCCGGTGACATAACGACCTTGCCAGCGGTGCATCTGATTTGAATACCGTGCCTCGTCCCGTTCCGGGACCTTTCTGGTCTGGGACAATGGTCGCCCGAGGCGTCTGCTCATCGACCAAAATGCTTTGCCCTCGAAAACAGAAAAACACGGGGAATCCACTGGCTCTTTCTTCTCGCCGATTATGTTTGACCGAGGCAACGCGAACGGTATACTCTATGTCGTTAGTTCTCTTTGACTTTCGTCGAGGTGTCGCTTTATCCTGTGTCTTGACTTTGAAATGTGTGTTAAACACTAGAACTACTGAGCACTTACGGGGGATCCTCGTGTAACAACGTGAAAATTAAATGTTTTCCTTTCACTTTTTACACGGAACTAAAAGTTATATTAACACCTTATCTACGGGATGACGCCGTGTGGCGTCAAATTGAATTCTGTCATCGACAAGCCCGTTGATTAGGTGTTAAAGAGGCCTTTAAACTGCACGTGAAAATGTGCTTTATCGAATTTTTGTTACTTCTTATTAAATAGTGATCCAGTCTTATGCTCGTCTTCAATTATGTAAGCATGGTTGGCGAGCAGTGTAGCATCTACGATAGAAAACAAAAAGCAACGAATCAAAAATTTTGTTAAACTTTGATAATTTGAGCTGGCATTGAACCTATTTTAAATAAAAAATTTGATAGACTAAACGAATTCTAGTGTTTCTAAGAAAATTTTTTGTTTCTTTCGATATACAATTTCAGCTTGAAATCGCTGTTTAAAAGTATTATGAACGAAAAACAAAATTTAATTTTAGGTTCAATCTCTGGACAAACTCGTAGCGAACAAAGTAAGCTTTGTTTTAAGTCAATTAGTCGACTAGTTTTCGAGTTATTCCGCTCGACAATTTCAGAAACGCGTTTAAAGTTTTTAGTAAGGTCTCAAGGTACTTAGGAAGGTACTAGGAAATTTTGGATTTAGTCCGCTATTCCAGGGTTGTAGAGTAAAAATCGCGGCTGAAAACTTTTTGACACATTGTATTATTGATTTATACAAAAACAAATCGATAGTTTCGACATATTGTGCTATAACTCTAGCAAAATTGCATTTTACAAAATTACAGTGTTCTGTAACGCCGGCTAGAAATACTTCTATAGTATGAGAAAATGTTAAAAAGCAATCCAAAACCAGTCATTTTGACTGGTTTGGTCAGTTCTAGACGATTCTTAATACGTTGAGTATCTCATCACATATGAGTGACAATAATTTCGCACTTGTCTCCAAAACTCATTTTTATTCTCTTCTCTTATCCGAAGGTTTATTTTTGTAATATCTTGATACCAAAACATTCTATTGCCTAAGTACCTCATTCAAGTTCTCTACTAAGTAATAACGTATTTAAATAGTACAATGATTATATAGTACAATGATATTGTAAAAATAAGTGTTCGGATAAAAGAGTCTCTACAGTATTCGAACAAACTGAATTCTACTAGGATATTTCGAACGCAAAAGTGTTAAACTGCTACACGCTATGATAAATTTTAACTCTCCAGTTTCAGTTTCATTAATTAATCCTTTGCACTCGAAGCCATTTTAACTGTAAATCTAAACTTACTTTTCTAGCTTATAGTATTCCCACTTTACGTAGCAGAGTGTATTTTATGCATATGAAATTGATTCTTCTAACTCATACTAACAGTTGTGTTTCTAACAACTCTTTAAATCTAAATTTTTGTTAGTAGAAACATTATTTTGGAACGTGATAGAACAATTTTAATGGTGCCCCAGAGTCACCACTCGAGTGCAAAGGGTTAAATTACCTTGATCTTGTCTAATGTTTTAATCTTTTCGCTGAAACTGTTAAGCTCTTGTCCTTAATATACTACGTTCACATCATGGTTTATTATTTTAAGTTATAGTTTGACAGTAGCTTACATAAAAGAGTTCTGACAATTATTTATGTGATAGCATTTCCCACAACTTTTAATTAATCCTCCATTATCCACGAATTAACTTTTCTGGCGTACGCCGTGTTCTACTTTTAACGGCTGATATCATGATAGAAATCGTTAAAAATCTAAATAAAAGTGATTTCGTCATTTTTCTCACGTAACGTAAAATAGTTGCTTTTAGCGCTGCGTAAACCTAGTGCCAGATGAATAAATCTTGTCCGTAACTCGGTTTGCGAAGCGTTTAGAACGTATGTTAATTTATGAAGTATTTTTGAGTAATTACGAATGCGTAGCAGCGCTTATAAAGCAAGCCTTTTTATTTGAAATTGTTGAAAGTGTGGAGGTTTCATTACTTGGCACGATCGGGTAGAGTCCGTTAGCGCGCTTTTAACTTTTACTGTAAGTTGCGCGACTTCTCGTCGCCGTTGAAAGACGTTTAATAGTGTCTCTTAATGCTTTTCTGAAAGCGTTGTCATTTTTCTGTAAAGCGTCGCAAGAAGCGTAATTAATAGTCGACTGTGTGATCTCTGACACAGCGCCCGATACCGCGAGACTGTGACAAGCATAGCTGACAAGTTGGAACTTTGAATATTCATCCGAACCTGATGCAAAGATCGACGAGTTCAATCGCAATCGATCGCCGAAGATCGCCGATAAATTTCACGGCGCAGCCGTTCTAAAACGATTATTCCTCCGCAGTTATGGCTCGTATATTTCTCGATCCTCGAAATCATGGTTTCCGCACGTACGAACGTTTCCGAGTCGAAATTCTCAATAATACTCTCATCGTTCGAATTACTCTCGATCCGCTGGGCAATCGAATCGCGACGAATCGATCTTTGCCCGTTTGCCAGCGATATTCCATAACTCGACATTAGCATAATTTCCTCCTCGGACCAGGAACTACTGCAGTTCACGGTCTGTCTTGTTCGTTTTCCACGCGAAATTAGACGCGTTTTTGCCGGTTCTTATCGCCGAAACGACGCGACGACTCGGCCGACGCGAGACGGTGCATCGCCAGGCAGCCCAGTCGAATGCAAAGTGACGGCTGGATCCTTGATCCTTCCGACTCGGTGACGTCAGGATCGCTCGCGCGACAACAATCGATCGAATATTCATGAATCCGTGGAGAGCAACGCAGGCCACGGTGTCGCGTTCACCGTGATTGCGACAGCGGTCTTAATGGTCCGAATGAGAGTCGCGTAATGATAACAGGTGAACAGATTTTATTATTCCATTCTATCCGGAGAAGACAGTTTTTTTCCTCTCCCTTGCTCTATCTCTCTCTTCATCTCCCTCTCTCTGCTCTCTCTCTCCTCTCTCGCTTTTTTAGCCACGCTATCTCGTTGAATATTTAACGAACGTTCACGGCGATCGCTTACCTGCGAATCATGCTTGTTTCTCACCGGAAAATGGACTGTTTTGCAAGCCCTCGATTTCAATCTGTAATTAATTGTCGTAATTGTTTGTAAGTAATCGGAGGTCATATTTCAACTCGAACTGTTCTCCTTGTATGCACCATCGGAACATTTAAGGAACCGCACACTATCTGATTCTGTATAACATCGCGCAGCATGTGGATCTCAAAAGTGTATTAATAGAATGATTAATTATGATATCTCCGTAAGAACAGATAGAACTGAACAATACGTAGAAAGTCTTAAACCATCGTTGCAGCATGTACAATAATCATTTTACTAATCTTTACAAGTTAATGTTTTGCATAATTTCTATTTCATTTCTCCTGTCTCTTGTACCAAACAGTTTCGCCCGTGAATCAACGAATGAGTAAATTATTAACATAATCGGAATTATGCTGCATAAGATAGGCAAAGCAAGCCGAGGATTTCTAGATTTGTTTCTTCGATTCTAAAGTCAAGAAGGAATTCTCGAGCGCCGAGAGAATCTCCCCACGAAAGAGGCGACAGCCTCGTCGAATTCCGGCTCGTTTCGACGCAGCTGGTAAACAATTATAAACATGTGTCACAATGGAGACAATTGCCGCGCTCCCACGGCCATTAGCCGCGTTTCCCGCGGGCCGGAGTTCCGCAAAAGGGCCCGCGCGTTTTCGCGATCTCATTTAGTGAAATTTCACTGTCGGTGTCGTTCTCGTGCTACCCAATTTTATTTCGTACAAATACCTTACGTCTCCCCAACTCCATCGATAACACTGGTAAAACAATATCGAGGTGGATTATAATTACCGCTAGAAAGGAGACGCAAGATAGACGACATTATTTTTGCTCACAGTGTACTTAATAGCTTCGTTGACTGTCCGAAATTACTGGCTTTATTACGAGCTTTATGGCTGGTTGCTCACCAGCGTCTATTACATCGGAAATACTCCTTCGATAAGGAACCCACCGCGTATCCGTCAGTGTGAATACTTACTGCGAAGCGTTTCATATTGTCTGCCGTGTAATCGTTTGAACCCGAAATTGCTTTGTGCTTTATCTACCTGCAAATGAATTCGTAACGCTTACTCCGAACGGTTTTCCCTTTTAACGAATAAATAAATACGTACGTAAATTATTATAGTGTCGCTGTATGAACCTCCTTTTTATGTCGTCGATGCTGTAACGGTGATGAAATGAAACGGATTAGGTTGAGTGGACGTAATTAAAGTATTGAACTAGGGCAAGATTATAGAAAACTGGAAAACGAGAGTTGCGTAATCGTGGCGGCAAATGAGCGGCACCAGCTTCGGAAGCCATGAAACGCGCGTTTCCCGGATCCTTTCGATTTCTTCGGGATCGCTCGGAAAAAAAATCGTGACAGTCGACGGCCCATGCGCGGCTGGAACGATCCATGAAATCGTCGGAAATTAGCGGCACGACAATTTCGTACGTAATTTCAATTTTCTTCCCCTCCTCGTTCCCAGGTGTCCACCGAGCAATTCTTGTTCTCGTAATTACGAGTTCGTGGCATTGTTTGCTCGAGGACACGGTGCACAGTGGTTCGGGTTGTATGGAGATGCCGCTTTATTACTTTCTTTTAAAATACCAGGTTTTCTTTGTTTTCTAGCCTTTCATTTATATTTATGTGTCCGGTGTAATTATAATAAAACGTTACTGTAGTATATATTTTCTCTATTGTTTTCTTTATTTTCTGTTATTTCTCTTTTATTTTTCCCAACAATTATATATCAAATGTGGCCATTAATTATCAAACAGTCCTCATTTAAGCTCATTAAGTAAACAACTAGTTAACGATTGTATTCTTCTTGGCAGAGAATGTGATTAGTTAATAGTTTCTATTGAACAAAACCGCAAGTTGCCGCACCTAATCTTTGTTACATGCCATTGAGTACATTGCAGTGCATCGTTCAAGACAATAGTTAAAGCTAAGAACAGAGGAGAAGCGTTGTTTTGCTCTATTGGAATTCTGATAAATCTTTATTTTCTGGTGATTTACTAAATTAGTAGCCCACTGAGTAATTAACATGCTTTCGCGAAAGTATTTATGGTAACTATTATCGCAAAACGTGCGGTACAGCAAACGAGAGAATGTTTATTGTGTCGTGTTTTCTTTATAAAGCACGAATAAACATCAAAGTCGGCGTTTCGTTGCGTCTGCGAAACACTGGTTTGTTTTACGATGACTTTGACATTAAAAATGCGGTACTTTACCTTTGAAGGAGCAACAAAAATATTCAGAATGGTATTATTTGTTTATTCGTTTGTTTAAACTCGCACTAAACAACATACATTTCCAAAATTGTGTGAATAGGGTTCCGACCGCTCCTAAACCACTGTGCACCGGTTTCGAAAGCTTCCGATATGCGCATGATTTTTCGGTTCTACCGCGATGATTCCTTCGCCACAAATAGACTTGGTTTCGCGCAGAAACTTTTACGCGTTCTGGAATCAGCGATCCATCGTTCCGATAGTTTTCGGTTCGCATTGCAATTTGCAATTTAATTTGTCGTCGATCGATGGCGTTGATAAACTCGTGCACCGTTTATAACAGTGGCAGATACAATCGGTGCTCTTGTTCTTCTGCTCTTTGTTGATTTATTTCGCGAACTTCTCGCCGTTCTTCCTTCTCCCTCTCTTCGTGAACTTTTTCCTATTTACTTCATCTTATCGGTCCGACTAGCGGACCAACTCCCATAAAACTTCCACGGAGTTACAACCATCTTCCAAACAAAATAAAAACTTTCGGGACCTGCGTTTGTCACAGCCCTGGTACTTGTAACCTCCTTCAATCTCTCGGACGTTGACCATCGGACATTCGATATTTCCGAGGTGGTGTAGGTGAAATAAGTGGGTATTACATCGGGACCTGTCCACGCGCTTGTCGATACGCGAAGCATTTGTTTTAGGTTAAAATTTGTATATGTGTACCATGACTCCCAAAAGTATTCGGACGCTAATATAACCTTGACTTCTACGCCATACATTTAAATAAATGTACATTAAAATGAAAAAGTTCTTTACGGTATATTAGAGTATTAGAAATGTCAAAATACAACAAACTTTCGATATAGTATACATAATTGAAAAAATATAAAAAAACATCGGATTTTCGCGCCACATAAGTATACAAATATTTAAAAATTTTGTTTTTATAACTTTTGAACTTTATAAATCGTCCGAATACTTTACTTGGCGTGAAAATTCGATGTTTTTTTATATTTCTTCAATTATGTAAGTAACGATTTATACCAAATCGAGAGTTCGTTGTATTTCGACATTTATATACTCTAATATATCCCAAAAGATTTTTTCCTTCCAATGTATATTTATTCAAATATATGCCGTAGAAGTCAAAGTTATACTACTATCCGAATACTTTTGGTAGTCACTGTAGGTTAGATTTACGTTCGGGTGCCTTCCTGTAAATTTAAACGTATAGAACACTTTTTCTTCGAAGCACTGACGGTCTATGTTCGTCATTTAAAGGAGCACCGTGATCAACTAAAAGTAAACGAGCAATTAAGACAATTTCAGTTTTAGTAAATATCGCTTTATCTTTGTAATCGTGGCATGGAACCGACAAATATATTCGTCAAAATCAGCTAACTGGTTAAAATTAAAAAATGAAGCAATCGTTTCATTGCGACTTAATTCTATATTACAACGGCGGCAGATAGACCTTTCAAAGAGATTGCAACAACTAATTGTTCGATGAGCAATCTACATATAATAATAACCTTTTCGATAATCGTAATTCAACTTACACCGTGTTTGAACTCATTTTAATTGGACGAATCTCAGCTATCCATTGCTGTTGCAATTAACCGCGTTTCAATTTAACCATATCTATTTCATGTAAATTGAACCGTGCACCATTGTATACGGTTTATCTGCACAGATGCTAATGTAATCAAGATAAAACCAAGAAAAGAATCATGAGAGTATCGCTAGAACAAGCAAGACGTTTTCGGGAGACTGTTTACATCGTCCCTGACGAGCCGATGTGTACTGTTAAAAAAGCAGGAAAACATTTGGCGGAGAAGAAATGCCGGACACGACTGACATCCATCGAAAAGTCCGTAATCATGCGAGGTCGTCTACCATCTGTGTACAACGTATACCCTCTATGTATAACCGGACTTGCCGCAAAGAAAACGCTCACTAGTGAAAAGATATCGGCCAGTGCAAGTCTGGTTAACAGAAGTCAAGACTCTCAATAACCAGGTTTGCATCGAACCGATATATGCACAGTAAAATCTAAAAATATCTTGTTTATTTATATATTTCGAATCTTGAAAATATCGCAACTTTCGTTCAATTATTATTATTTATTATCATCTTCACTCATTTACCAGAAGAAGAATCCGTTCGGAAAACTATAGAAAAAGATCACAGTTCAGAGTCGTTAAGAGGACGCATTTGACGCTCGAGAGACAAACTAAGCCAGGACAGAACAAAAATCCAACTGTTTACAGTAGATGCTGATGTTTCTACAAATCGTATTTAATACTGTGCTGGTCACCCCACAACCTCAAACATGTCATAAAATTGAAAATCACTTTCTTTAACATTAAACTTCATTTATTCAAGTAGAAACGAACAAAATGGACACTATTGTATTCTATTTAATCTAATTAAAATTATGTGACATCGGAAGATACTAATCATTTATTTTACAAATCATGTTCCCCCGGTATCACAAAACTTTCCCAGGGGTAAATACAACACTATCGCTTTCCGCGATCGCTAATATAGAATAAATAAATAAATAAAACGATTCGGAATAGAGTAACAACTCAAATATAAAAACATAGGCTATATTAAATTAGGAAGATGCAATACATTAACGTAAAAATTAATTTTCATTTCTGAGCGAAAGATTCCGTCACCCAGGTATGGGTGACGCGGCAGTCAGAATGTTAAACTGTTATTATCATTGTGTAATGTGACATGATGCTCTTGTTTCAAAATAGTTTGGTGTGTAATGGACGTTCGAGTGAGATAAAATAAAAACAGTTGCCTTTAACATGCTGAAAACATTGCTGACTTTAAACGCGAATAAGTCGTGTATGGCGTGTTTCAAGAGGATAAATATTAAACTTGAATATAAGATGATCGTAATTATGGTTATTAAAAGCCACTGAACGACCCATATGGAATGTATATAATCACAAAAATCGGTATTCAATATTCTCGATCTGCTTACATTGGTAGCCTTGATACGGTGACCAGATGACCGAGCAGTATTCTACCATCTTCACTTGGATGGCAACTCGAAGGCGTCATTCAAAATTGTTATATCACGTTTAAAAATAATTTTAACGCTATCAGATTTGTTTATATTTAAAAAACTCTTAATAGTGTAACAGTTGCATTAGTCACAAAACTCAACTTTCATCAAACAAACTTTCATCAAAAACTCAAGTAGTTAGTTAAAGCATTCTTAACCAGTTAGCTGTTGTAATCTCTTTGAAAAGCATGTGAGTTATTGCAATTATACTCCACATGTTTGATTTTCATCATATTTTGTATAAACACTTTATAAAATATATAATTATGTGATAAAGAACATCAGAGTATATATCCTTTTTAACCAGTTAGCTGTTTCTGACGAGCATACTCGTCATGAAGAAATGGCAATAGTTTGTGTTATGAAGATTATGCTCGTTAAAAACAGCTCACTGGTTGAAAAATCGTGATAATCTACTTAATAAAGCCGAGTACATAGCAAAACCAAGTGGCTACATTATGGATGCGTCTCGCGACGGAAAGGTTAGACGTGAACGTACCTACTAGTCACGAATTTCTTTGGTAGACGAGAGGGTAACATTATTCGGCTTGTTAATTGTTACTATTTCATCGTCCATTATCTGTCACTCGCGACATCCTGTCGCAGCGTCTCGATTCGCCGATAAATAGCGAAAGAACTGAGTAAATAGCTGTCGAAGTGGCAGCTAAAGAAAAGGAACGTGGTACTCTTTTCAATGAGAAGGAACTGAACGAGCAGAAAAAGAGAAGACAATAAAAATGCCGCGAGAGCGCGCCGAAAGTTTCTTTTTCGCGTAGCGAGAGAAGAAAGGGAAAGACGGTGGGCGTCGCGACTGAATGAGCCCGCGACAAAGGGGAACGCCGTGCAGAAAGAAGCGGAAAGAAAAAGACGGTTTTCGCGTGGCGGGGGTAAAAAGGAGAAGCGGAACGTGAAGAGGAGAAGAGCGGGGAAAGAGCGGCGAGGAGAGGCGCCGAAACGGTCTCTGCCGCGATAATTCCATTAAAGTTACACGTCGCGTAGAACGCCGCGGGCGCTGCCTGACGTCATGCCACTCGTTAATGATCCCGGCGAGATGAAAACGCGCGACGGAATTAACGCGAGCAACGATCGTCACGGGCGACGCGTTCCCGCGAGGAACTGTCGGAGCGCTGCTTCTTGCCCTGCGCGCATCCGATCATTCGCAATTAATCAGAATCGCGACATCCCGTTCGACTGCCGATGAAGAAAGTCTCCAATTCATCACCTTCGAGAAAACTAATCCAATACACTATATATAAAAGAAGCATGCAGAATCTGTAAATACGAAAATATTTACATACTTTTTAAT
Organism: Augochlorella aurata; assembly: GCA_028455555.1. Taxonomy (NCBI): domain Eukaryota; kingdom Metazoa; phylum Arthropoda; class Insecta; order Hymenoptera; family Halictidae; genus Augochlorella; species Augochlorella aurata. The sequence goes on from CM052154.1 coordinate 1,533,511, forward strand.
ACGGAAATAATTTGAAAGCATTGAACCAAATGACTTGATCTTTTTTAATGTTAGAGGATCTGGCTCACTAAACAAGCACCAAAACTTGTTAACAAAAATAAAAATTGGTTGAAATGGCAAAGAGAAATAAAGATACTCATTTTTTAAAGTTTTGTCTATCTTAAGTTTTATCTATTGCATTTTTCTCCAGCTCTACATGTAATGTGTCTATACAACACACTGGCAAAGGTATAAAAATAGCGCCTGGAATCCATAAATAAAGCACAAATTACTTATTTATTTATCGAAATTGTTTTACTCGTCATCAAAATAGTTCTCATCCGGTGCAATACGCATACGCTAACGTTTCTCCCAGTCTTCAAAACATTTTTCAAACGCTGAAGGAGGTACAGCCTTCAACTCCTTCTGGGAATTCTCTTTTATGACTTCAATCGACTCAAAACGCCTTCTCCGAAGTGGTAATTTGAGTTTACGAAATAGGAAGAAGTCGCAGGGGGTCGTATCTGGGGAATAGGGTGCTTGATTGATAACGTTTGTTAAGTTTTTCGCCAAAAATTCGCGGATCAAAAATCGGCGTATGCGACGGAGTATTATCCTAGTTCAAAATCCAAGAATTGTCTTTGCGCAAATCTGGCCGCTTCCGGCAAATATTTCCACAAAGATACAATCCTCTCACGTAATAGTTCGCTTCTCAATAGTTTGCATTCTCCTTCAACGCATTCGGCCACTTCCCCCACTACTGAGCAAGTATGTTCGCCGTATGTATTTTAACCCTTTGCGCTCGAGTAGCGAGTCTGAAATACCTTTAAAAATAATTACATCGCGTTCCAAAATAATTGTTAGATTGTGAATTTATTCATATTTAAAGAACTGTTAAATGTTTGTTTCATAAGTCACAAGACGCAATGTGGTATAAATAAAATGCAATAAGTTGTATAAAGTGGAAATACTGTAGATTAGAGCAACAATTTTCGATTCGAAATTAAAACGACTTCAAGTGGAAAGTTAACATTATACCTACTATGACTGTCAAAATAACCAGTATCACATTTCTTATTTTAATCCTTCGCTGGGTCAAAATGTACCATATATGTTTTTTTCGAAGAAGTAGATATTGTCGTGAGAAGAGTGAAATAAACAATTAATTCGACGTACTTAAAAGTGAAATATCGAGATCTAATAAAGGAAACGATGTTCTAAAATATTTAAATTATATTCTCAAATTTTTGTGTTTGAATAGTAGTGCTTCTTTTTGAGTGAAGGTTGTTTGAAAATTGGACCGACTGGCCCAGAATGGCATATGCATAGTCCTTACACAACAAGAAGACTTTACATGCCACCTCTTACTAGCTGCCTCAGCTATCGATCGCTATTGGTCGAAAACGGTGACGAATATCGCCGTTGGAGGGGGAACATAAATACAAAGATGCCTTCTTGTCGCGTGAGAACTATACGTGTTTCGCATAGCGTGACAACGAAGGGTTGAAATTGTTAGAGCTATAGGGACTCTTTCGTAGAAAATAATTTTATAAATTTCTTAAGTGAACGGTATATTATAATAAAACTTGCGAAAAAATTAGATGAAAGTCCAGTCTTGTTGTTTTTGCAAAGCATCACGCGTCGGTCGCTTAATGCTCGGTAGGTTTATATTAAAAGTGACTCTCCTAATGTAGTTCGTTCAATACGTATAAACCAATTGTTTATTGATTTATTTATAAACGGGAAAAAATCCATTACAGTACATAATAGAAGATATTAGTGTGGTAATTGCAATAGATTTCTCAATTTGATTTCGACATCTAACAATAAAGAAATTATTAATTACGGTACAATAGTCATTCGTTAAGGTAGTACTTCTTGTTATAGAATCTGACTAAAGAAAATTTAACTTATATATTAACCCTTAAAGCTCTAAGTGTGTCTCTCAGGCACCACCAATTATAATTAATATAAATATTCTAATAAATATTATATTACTTCCGAGATGAATAAAGATTGTTTTGCATGAGTTTAATATTATTATTTACACGTCATTGTAGCATCTAAAATCTGACACCCAAAAACTTGTAAGTCGTAGTATGATGAGAATAAGTTGGAGTTGTCGGTCGATATTCACAATTAAAAGTCGGAGCGTTAAGGGTTAAAGATTGAAACATGTGATTATTATGTTTACATACAGTCAGTCCGAGAAAGTTGAGATATTCAACAATACGCTCAAATTTAACCACTTAGCAGCGTCGATCTAGTTTGAAGATCAATATTGTATGCGTTTTATCGATTACACTAGGTGCAGTTTCTTTTGACAAGTTGTTTTAGAATTATACAAAAATGTGCTTTTATGAATATTTTTTACGAGCACTTTAACCTAAATCGTAGTGAGATGTGAAATTTCCATTTCCTTATGACGTGTATACGCGTCATCCGCAGCTGAAAGGTTAATAAGGTTTGGCGACTAGTTCACCGTCGCGTATTCCAATTTAGATCTGACCTGTACAATGCAACAACCTCGGATTGTCTACATTTTTAAAATCAGTCGCGCGTCTCCTAACACTTTACCGACCGGTAACCAATAAGTCGGCTTTTTGACCCCAACGCTTACCGACCGGTAGCCTATAGATCGGCTTTTAAAATAGACATAAAATAGATAAAATAAATATTGTTTAATGTTGATGTTACGAAAATATAAAAATGTTAGTAGATTTAGCTAGCCTATAGTAAACGAAAGCGAATACTATAAAAATACTTTCACAAAAGTTGATTTAACATTTCTATAAGCAAAAGAAAAGGCGCATGTAAGATCTGTGCGCGGAAAACTAAGCCGAAACAGAGTCGGTGTCAGGGAAATGTTTAAGCCCAAGTGACCGGTCGGTAAAGTGTTAACGAAGCCAAGACATCGGCAAGATTCACTAACGATTAGAACTCTTTCGCACCCGAAACATCCTAGTCAAATTCAGTTTATTCGGATATATTAATATGAAAATGAATTTTCAAAATTGTTTAAAAATTAGCGTCACCCATATTTAGATGACGCGGCGCTCAATGTGTTAATTCAGGAAACACGCGAATCTTGCACTAAAATCGTGCATCTCAGAAATCACGAACACGGGTAATCGACGCAATTTATAACCGAACGAAAAAGGATCGGTACTACGACTAGATCTCATTTTACATTTGTCAATATGAAATGACATTCTGTTAATACAGCAGCAGTGATCAACATTCAACAGATCGAGTTGCAGTTCAAAGCAGTCACTTCTGTTGGATACAGCATTAAATATTAAAATATTTAATGCTTTATTAAACTTGCTAAACTTGCCGCGCCGGTCAAAATGATCGGCTTGACATCTTTTATTTTAAAGTTGTTGAAAATGTAAGGTCTCTTTCGTCGGAAATAATCGAATAAATTTCCTAATGCAAGTATGTATTACAATAAAAATTGTGAAAAGTCTAAATCAATTCAATCTTGCCATCGTTATAAAATAACATCCAACATATTCATTTAGGAGTCGGTAGGTTTAGTGTTAAAATCGTCGGCAAAAGATAACGAATGACTGTGCTGAAAGCAGGATGGTAAATCATTGATGTAGAGCGAGAATAATAAGGGATTAAAATGAGAGAGTTCTGAAGAACTATCGATGTAACTTGAGTCGCAGACGAGACGCATCCTCCATCTGTAGCATATTGCAAAAGCCCTGAAAAATAGGTGGAAATCCAGGGTGGAAGGGGATTTCTAAACCCCAACGATTATAAGCATATGTATGTTATTGTAGAGGGAAGTAGTGTGTGATGAAGCAACTGTGTGTTGTTCGTCTACTTTCCACGTATCGACAGGAATTTGTAGACGCACTTCAATTCGTGGAAATGATATTCCTCTACAGCAATGTATATCGAACTGTTGGTAGTAAGCGGAAATAAATTATATTGTATTAGAAACGGCCGTTAATCAACGCGAGTGTTAGCACAACATACTAACCAACTTCGTTTATGAGCGCTCGCGGCCGACCGGTCAGTATTGGTAATTATTTGATTAGTATCTCAGAAACTATTTATGTTAGATTCTATTTGATTCTACTTTTTTACGTAGAATTCAATGCTTTATCCTAATTCAGGATAGTTCAGAATTAGAATTCAGAATTGTTGGTCTTATAATCGAAATAATTCGTTTAAACAATACAATTATATATATATATATATATATATATATATATATATATATATATATATATAATAGGTCGGTTCATAAGTACGTGCGGCTTTAATTTTGATTGAAATTTTCAGCTCAATAATTGGCTAACACTTGTGTCTCATACGTCATTCGATGGCTGGCTTTCTCCTGTTCTGCGACTGTTTACTGATTCGTTCCGTGTGGCTAATAAAGTGATCAATTTTTTGAAAACTATGATTATTTTATTACGAATTTAATGATGCAGCAAAACATGTCAGGACGAATAAGTAAACAATCTCTCGACAGGAGAGAACCAAAGCTATCGTATGACGTATGAGACGTAACTAGTAGGCAATTATTATACTGAAAATTTAATCATAATTGAATGAATTATTTCGATTACAGAACCAATAAAATTTAAATATTCGTTACACTCAGATAATATAAGTTTAATATGCATATGTAAATTATATAATACATATATAGTTTATTCTATAAATTATATGGATGGAGATATATACATATATTATTATTATTATTTTTATTATTATTTATTTTAGTAATTATATAAGTAATTTATGTTTAGTAATTTTAAGTCCTAGAATGTTAACGATTATGTTAACTCGAGATGGGTTTATTTCTTATTTTTAGCTTAATTATTTATTATAAAAATAAAAATGCTGTGAATTCAGGTACCTCAATAATTTCAAGAAAACGTGTTGGGGATGTAAGGATTTTGATATTAATTAGGATTACTTCAATTAATGTTACTTCATTTTGTTACTTTTGTTATGCAATGTAAGATTAAGCTTCATAATTATATTAATATGAGCTATACTTACAAAAGGAGTTTTTGTCCTGTTACCTTTTCCATTGGAAAAATTCGAGAACACACTCGATGTCGACTGACATAAAGAACTGGTGTTTCCAACACGGTGGTTGATGGATCGCGATCGAGAACATCGTCGTAACTGCAGCGGTGCCTACTTATACACAAAAAATGGTTTCGATAGATGCACCGCGAGCCTTCAGAATACGAAATTCCCGGTGCTTTTTTCACGTAATCTATTTCTGAAACAATGCAACGGTTCGCAGCTGTTGAAAGTAATCGATAATTAAGAAGTCATAGTTCGGAAGACCGTGCCTTCAGTGTTCGCTTAAAAGGGATTGCATTAAATGAAATATTGCAACTATGAAGCCTCATTACGGGCACTGTTAGCGAAGCAAACGATGGCAGCGAACGTGTTAATGGAGAACAGAGGGGGGGACGTTGATGCGGGGCGATGGAAAAGGACGAATGAACCTCTGGTAGACAGCGATTGCAGGGCAGAATGAGAACGGAAGAAAAACAGTTCGCAAACGATGTTGAATCTCTCGGTGATCGATGTAGATCGAAGGAGCAAAGTTTTCGGAAGATCTGAAGTCTAGATCGGCCGCTATTAATCTTTGAACCGGGCAAATTATTCTTTTATATCGTCACAGTAAATTACGCGAGTCGAATGTCTTTTTTCCCTACATATAGTTAATGGGTTAAGTGATATACCAGTTTTATATGTATAGTCTGCATAATGCAGATTTGCGTAATGCATGTTCCGCGCTCACGTGTGTAGTCGGTGTTAATACACTCCCGGTCGTTACGTTAACATCGTTCCTTTAAAATAATTAAGGAAAAACGAACGTAGAAAACGATGACGGGGAACATAAAGAACCTGAGGAGACGACATAATAAACCGCCTGGAATTAGCATCAAGTCGGAATACTCGATCACAGAAATATGCTGATCATCCTTGGATTTTGGAGTGTAAACAACTCAGGAGACATCTGCATCCTGCATCGAGTCGAACTAAACAATTCTTGAAAAAGTAATATCGTATTGTACCCTTTACGTTGTGACTAAATTTACCAGCAGCCTCTTTTATCGATATCTCGTTCCTCCTCCGTTCTCGTAATCGACAATAACCTGGACATTCTCGTTCGGTCTGGAAATTATTATCGTCATTATTATTTATTAACGCTGCTACGGCGGGAAAGGTAGTTCTACGTCATTTGAATTTTACGTACCCGTGAATTCAATATATTCGATTATTAAAAATATGTTTCTCCTACATGCATTTGTGATGTTTAACTTTCTAAAGCTTCGAATGACTACAAGCATCAGAGATGTAATATGAGATGCAATACTTATATTCGCAAACACTCCCCTCCATTGGGATACTCGCAGAAAGTTAAATAAATTTGGAGAACCAGTGGGAAGTTGTTACGATTTCTTCAATTTATTTCAAAGTTAATTGCATGAAACCGTAACAAGTACATAAATATTGTTTATATTATAATAAAAATAACGTCAATTTCTTAACAGAAAATTAAATGTTCTCTTCGTCGATATATCCACCGCGTTTTTGAATTACTTCTTGGACTAATTTCGGCATCCGTTTTACTAATTTTTCTATCATTTCGAGAATATACATATAACTCAGTATATGTTTTCACTGAACAAAATGCAATGAATGGGTAAACTATTCAAGCGACGAACATTGTTAACTTAATACGTACTTTCGACAATACGATACCATAAAACTTAATACTAAACATAAAAGATTACCTAAACTGAATGAGAAATTACAATTTACAATAAATCAGCAGGTGCCCTAATACTGTTGGAGAGAGATGTGCCTACGAATAGCAAATTCTTCTTGTTATCCTATTACAGATTTTTGAAAATTATATGCCGTATCCAGTTAAACGTTTTGTCCGGTTATTCTCGTCGCGAAAGTGCTAATTAACTGGTGAAGAATCTTAAAACTAAATGCGACGGACCTCGCAATCACGCAACGTACATAATAAGGTTACGTCTAAAACGCGCAAGTGAAACAAAAAAATCAAACAAATCTTTCGAATGATTAACATCGCCGAAGACACGTTTGATCCCCGATGCGGACGAGAAGGATTTATTTCCAGAACTTACACGTTCACGAAAAAAAGTTATTTCTTAATCGTCGCGGAAAGTCGACGCTATCGTGTCGCAAGAGTGCAATCGACGCGACGCGAGGATTCCGTCAACGTTAACGTCGCGCCAGAGAAGATTGAAATTTGAAAAATAGCTGCGTCGGTATCATTTTAATAACGAAGAAGGGACGTATGGGATGTAGGGGATTGTAAGCCAGGAAACGAGAAAAGAGTCGTTGCGACGAAAATTGTCCCGCCACGTTTGTCTCGAACGGTTTCTTTGGACGCGGAGAGGATCGCGTGCTCGTCGTGACACAGAAAATTGCGATACTCGATTGAAGGTATCGACGCGAGTGCCAATATTTTTTCCCCGTCCGCTTCGCCGAGTCATAGTTCTCGGCGCGATCGAAATTGCCGTTCGAGAATCGGCTCAGTTACGAAATAGGACACGCGCGTCGTTGCGTCTTTTCTCCTCTCCGCGAATCGGCTACGCGCTTATTACCGGGCATATTCCTCTCGATCCTCCGGGGAGCATCGATCCACTTGGATCGGTTTCGACCGAACGCGTTTTTTACCACGTGCATCGCGATCTTTATACCTCTCTTACCGTTTAATGCCGCTTAACCTGTGAATTGATCAACTTTTTTAGTTGAAACGATTGTCCCTTCCCATTACACCGTGCTTCCATACCTTTATGCGATTTCTTTAGATCTTTATTCGGCCTGGGTCGCACGTGATTCTTCGACTTTTTTCCCGCGCCATCCTTGACCTTTTCTCTGCTGAAATCTTTAACTGAAATCGTTCGAACAAGTTCATTTCTTTATTTTTGTCAGGATCAGCGAGCCAAATGCTCTTTTAATTATTCTACAAAAATGTAATATAATAATAATAGTAATAATAATAAATGGAAGTACAATATTATTACAGTATAGAAAACAAACGCAAACTATTCAAAGTTTGTATAGCGCACAAACTCGTTGGGTTCTCGTAAAAGTTCGCGAATTGTTAAAACTGTAATTCATAATAATAAAAAATAGATAATCTCCACTTGAGCGAAACGAATGGAAACGAGTTCGTAGAAAACTATTAGCATCCAAGCATCGGCAAGCGAATTAAACGACGGTATCTTCGATTAATATCGCGGCGAAAAGTGATTTTCGAGGAACATAGAAACGACCCGAGGCGTCCAAACAGCTCAAATTGAATAGTTAAGGTCGTCACGGTCTAGTGGATCGTCACAGCGCCAGAAATCGCGATCACGAAAGGTCGCGTTCGCGATCTCGCCGAGTTATGCAGAAAAACAGCCTCGCAGGTTGCAGTTTTCCGCGGTTGCGATATTGCGTGCGGTAATTGCAGGCCGAAGGGGAACTTGCCCTGCCCCCCTGATCCCCCTACCTCTCTTGGCGATCCGAGCCGGAGAGCGAGAAAGACGATCGGGACTCTCGGTGCACGAGATCGCGTATGCTAATGATAATTATCGGGTTCAAGCGCGCTGGAAAGATCAATTAGTTGTGCCGCGAGGAGAATGTTACGTGGTCGCGATTCTGCGACGTCGCGCCGCGTCGCGTCGCGCATCGGTTCGGCGAAAAATATTCTGGATCGCCGAGACCGGGATCGGGATCGAGATCTCGACTCGTCGTCACGAGTCCGACCTTTCCTATTAATTATCTTGCCAATTCAAGATTTCGATAATTCTATGCTACGTTTGTTAGCCATCGGACAACAGGTCAGATTCTGCGCGATATTTCACCGAGATTCGACCGGCTTCGATTCAGATAGGAACGCTGGCGGCTGCTCTGCTTTGGCATGTCCAGCGCCGACAATCGGCCGCTAAAATTCCCACAAAGTTAAAGCAATTTAATTATTTCACCGAAAGTAGAAAGTTCAAATTTATCGCACGGGATAACATTGGAACTCTTTCGCGTCCGAAACATCCTAGTCAAATTCAAGTTGTTCGAATATATTACAATGAAAATGAATTTTCAGAATTGTGTTAGCATAACTTTATATTTACTGAAGCGTAAGTCATTTAGTAAACCTTTAACTTCTGAATTACTTCGTTTCCGGTTTTAAATTAACTTTTACGTCAACGCTTCTGTCCAAGAAGTTCCAGTTTAATAATTCTTGTATTTGTTTGATAATAATTTCTATGCAACATTTATTGCCAAGTAAAATGTAGATGTTCATGCTATTGTTCAATTTACTTAGCATTATTTAAGGAACTGGAGGGAGGATCACTTACTTTATTACGAATGTTCGTAGACGACTAGAACTCTATAGAATGGCTCAAGGTTTCAACCACGAACCTATGTAACACTAAATGGTAAACTTGTTTGAGAGTACTTTCTTCCAACTAGAACTTTCCCCCATTTCCAAGAAAGTAAAAATGTCCTGTTTATGCACAAATATGTGCATTAAAAGTTTCGGTGGATTCGTAACTGTTTTCTTAGAACGGAGAAGTTAAAAGTTCAAAAGTAACTGTTACATCGGAGCCAATTGAGAATTTGAACAGTTTCATTTGAGCCTTGGCTTTAAGTTAGCCAACTACGACAGAAAAAACCGTCGTCCGAGGGCCTTCCGTTCAAGGCAATAAGAACGAAGGTAGGAAGGCGAGAGTGAAACTGCGATAGGAAGAGGAAGAAAGCCTCCATAGAAACGAAGAAAACTGTTTGACGGAAGGGTAGAGGGCGGGATCGAGACGAGTGTGCTCGGATCGAGCGTTCCGCCGCATATCGAATTCGAAATGGAGGATCCTCGGCTTTTCTCGGGGTTAAAGAGTCAGGATTGCATAGGTACGAGCAATTACACGATCCAGCCGGCCAATTAAACGATGGTAAATGTCGAATAACGCGACGGCAATGAATCTCGTCCGACAAAAGAAAGAGGATGAACGCAGAGTAGGAAGCGTGCACCGCGAAACAGTGATTTGCAAAAATTGTTCAGCCTGGCGACGCTCGTCACGCCGTTCGACACGAAGATTAATTAGCGTCGCGATTCGCTCCCGTCACCGCTATTGACACCGCCGCGTTTTTCACCTTCTTTCCGTTCCGATCCAGAACGAAGACGCTCTCGAGATCCGCTTCGCATCTTCAGTTTCCTTCGATTCACTGCAGCCGTGAAACTCTCTTCTCCGTTTCTCTGCTTCTCCGCTTCTTCGCTTCAAAACTTCTTGTTAAACGGTTGTTCAAATAGCGGAAATGTTTCGCGAGAAAGAAAAAGAGATATCGTTTCGGCGGAATATTCTTAAATTCCTCGCCCCTCTCTCTCTCTCTCTCTCTCTCTCTCTCTCTCTCTCTCTCTCTCTCTCTTTCACGTTCGATCCTGACTCTTTAAACGCCGGTTCGATATTTTTACCGGATATTGTTTACGATACGGCCTATCGTAATGGGCGAATGTTTTCAGACCAGAGACCAGAGCGTTCCAGATGGAATTAAATGCGCAGGCAAATGGTAGCAATAATTTATTTAACGGGCTAGGCCTTTGTTGGCTGAAGAAATTAATTGAGAAAGAATCGAGAAATGACGAGCATTACGGACGAGGGGAAAAACTGAGAGAGACGATACACAAATAAAGGGAAGCGCGGCATAAATTACGCAGGATTCAGCAAAGAAAGATTATGACTATACTAAGGATCTTTGTGCAAAATAAAAATGTGCATCGCTCGCAAGATTCAGGTGCTGCATAGAACTTTCTTTCTTTTCTTAATGATTTGAATAGTTTGATAACGTCGAGCTGGTACTTTCGGCTTTGTTATCTTTTCACTGGTTAAAAATCGAAAATCTAAACTGTTCTTCTAAAACACTTATTCGCTGATGCTGTTAACGTATTGTTTTTTCTTGTAAAACTGGATTTTTACCCGTAATAAATAATATTCGTATTCTAATTATTACATACTTTTGTTAATGATTTCGATGGTTCGATAGCGACGTATTTGGTATTCCGAAATTTTGTTAGCTATTTCCTCCTATAATTTTGTAATAATATAAAATCCGCGTTTTAATTGTTACACGAATTATCGGGAAAAGGTATTTGTTGCTGCAATTATGATCGAGGAACGCGCGGAGGGTTAACGAAATTCCGGAATTCGGTCTCGGTTTCGATGCAGCGCGAACGATTTGTCGAGGAAACGAAGTGAGGAGCCGCGAGAGGCGATTCGGTGGCCCGTCTGTGGCTGGTCGGGAGCTGTTCCAGTAATTGAATCTGATTTTTAAGATGTCCGATGGCTCGCAAGGCCGAACGATAGTTTTTCTCCGGTCGGCAGGAAACGAATCGGATACGTAATTCATTACGGCTTCCTCCGTTTAACGCTCCTAACGCTTCCTCCGGTTTTTTACGGCGCTCCGCTCCGCGCTTCTCCGCCGCGATTCGACTTTCTTCGCGCGCTGAAATTCATCTCGCTGGAAAAAGAAGACCACGGGGCCCCGCGAAAAAGGGAGCAAGAGTAAACAGGGGGAATCGGGCGCGCCATAAACTGGGAACGCCAGCCAGAAACCGAAGGGAACTAACTTTCGGCTTCCTAACCTCTTGCCTCGCCCCGTCGTTTCCTTCGGCCTGCACTTTCCTGCGGGAAGAAAAAATTCTCTTTGGAATTTTACGTCCATCCGCGCGCGGTTGAACGACGATAAAGCCGAAACGGCGGCTGCGGTAAGAACTTATTCGTTTCTCGGCTCGAAGACGAAATACCGTCCACGTGTTCGGTATTCCTGATCCTCGGACGCCTCTGTCTCTGTTCATTGACGCGATCTAACGATGCTGCATCATCTTCCGAGACGACGCAAATAATAATTATGCATCATCCGCGACGGTTATCCGTTCGCCTTCCATTTATACGACGCTCTAATCTGCTCTTGAAACGTTTCTGCTTGTAGCACGCATCGTTCCGATGGCGTTTTATCGTTCCTCGGGCTGTTCCACCGATCAAAACAAATAATCTGAGGTAGAAGTTTAGCTATTTTGTAGCTGGACAAGATAAAAGTTGTAGAAACTCGCTCGACACGGACTTGGCCACGCACACATTAAACGGATGCACCTGCTGGCCGCGCCGCGCCGCGCCGCGTGCCTCGGCCGCGGCGAGCTCGAGCACCGATCTCGATATCGGGATCGGGAGCTCGAACGACAGCCACTCGTAACGCAGGACCGCTCGTCCTTGCAACCTGCCAGGATCCTTGCCCCTCGGTGTTGCGTCAATCGGTGTCCGCGTGCCTCTTTCTCTCCGCGATCGTGCAATCCTTCATATCACTCGGAAATACCTTCCATTAATTATCCTCGCGGACATTTATCGCGGCCGTTCCGCGCGATTTTCGACGGACGATCGATAAAACCATCCGTTCCGTGAGTCGAACTTTATCGCTTCCTCGTCCCTCCAATTTTGAAAGATTCGACCGCGCTTTTTACCCCTCCGGAGAAAAAACTGGTCCTGCAGAAATATTAATTCCAATATTCGGCCGCGATCGTCCGACCCATAAAATACTAATTTATTCGTTCATTTATTTAATTAAACTTGTACGAGAAATTCTCCATCAATTGTACAATCGAAGATTACAGTGGCTTAGAGTGAATAGGTGCAAAGTTAAAGGAAGATCATTTCGTATCCATGTAAGAAAATGTGGTACAGATATTATTTTTTCTGTTCCAGGTTTATTTATTTATATAATACCGTTAAGTAATGCACGGTTAGATATTACTCTATAATAAAATATTAGAAATGTATAAAGGTAAATTGTTAGAAGAAAACATGTTTAAAATACTATGGACATTTTTTAACCCACTCTTAAACATGCTAGGATTCAATAACTATGTTTTCGTACAGGCTATAATAATATTGCTAAATTATTATAAAGCAATACGCCTAAAATTCCGTTAGAAAGAGTGCAGTAGATGATTAAAAATATCGATCTGTTCCCAACATGAACACGCGGCTAAGCTCAGTGTGATATTCATAAGTTGTCGTATGCTTCTAAACATGGAAAAATTCTCTGGTTCTGAGCGATGAACTTATCCTGATAGGGTGACTGTACGATTGCACAACCATTTTCTAACATTAACCTGACTAGAGTACAGTACAGTAAGAATTAAGCAACTCTATAAATGAGTTCCAATGGTTTGTAGCTGTGAAAGATCGTAGTTTTCTAATGTTCAAGATCAGAGGAAAAAATAATTTAACGGCACTTAGAGTATACGCGTTAATGTTATAAGTGGTATCGAAATTATTCATCGTGATTAAGCGACAATTTGTTTAAAGTAAAAAGGCAGTGCCATGAATAGGACACATTTGTTTGAGACAAGATCACAAAGAAACTAAACGATCTATCTAAATTTAGTTTGAAACATTCAAAAGATCAGTTTTTTCGTTATAAGAATGCATAATGCCAATGTATTTCTCTTAAGTTTACCTGCTCCATTTTTAATTATTTTAAATAACGCATTTGGCCCCGTTATTCAATTAGTTGCATTGAATGGGACAGTCGATTCGTTGTATATACTAATCTTAAATGACATAAATCTTCTTTACATCTTTGAGTTAATATCACATTTTAGTATTTTATGATAAAAGATAACTCTTTCAATGAAAAGAAACTGTAAAAAATTAACAAAAATCCCTGGACATAAACATCTTAATAGTTAATTACACTTACTACAGACCTATAATATTCTCTGTGTCCCGTTCGCGTAAAAAATTTAACTCATTTAATTACTACGATAAAAAAGACTATGCGATGCTATATATAAACTTGTAGCTATAATACAGCTACGAAACAAGTATAATTTTATTGTAGAAAGATTCACAAATTTTGGAATCATGGTAATGTTCCATTCAGTATGTGTCACACTCATGATAGTTCTCCCCTATACCAATTCGGAAGTCTATCCAAATCATGTTGATGCGAGGCAGTTCAGTCAGGGTTATCAATGGCAGGAAATACTTTTAAATCACCAGCATATATGAGGAATTTACAGAAGAGGAAGACCTTATCAGTTCCGTTAATAAAAATAACGCTCTATGGCAGCAATAATTGTATAAATCGATTATTTCTTTTTGTAAATTCCCTAAATTTTGTTGTTACTCACGTCATACTTTAAAAAATTCAACTCTATGTACTGTACGCTATGCCAAACGCTTTTCACTCATCTTTGGATACCTGGATTTCCATCATTTTACTTTACTACGTCATATCATATTGACACAATTTTCTTTATCATTTCTATTTTTCTTCTTCTCGTTTGCACTCTGTTCGACTGTTGTGTTATTTTTGTATTGTATAACATAGGATTTATCCCGTTGGACGAACGAATATTATTACTATTGATATTATAAAAAGAATAAAAAGATCGGAAGCCAGCTGAACTATGTTTTTAAATTGCCGGCCGGAACGCGAGAAGTTTCGAATACCAATTTCCCTCTGTTTCCGATCTCGGTAAAAGTGCATTCGAATTCCCAGAAAAAAGATGCACTATAGTTTCTTGCGGCAATAACTCTAACCAGGATCTTAACACTGTTGCTGAAACGGTCGCTCCATCCAGTCTCCATTTCCGTCGATCGCATTAACGACCGAAACCTAGATTTCAATCTCAGAACAGTGAGTACTTAGTACGACACAGGTTGCAGCGAGCCGTTGTATCTATCATCGAGAATTATTTATCGCGATGCACGTAGAGTAGAACCGGGACGGCGACAAAAAGGACTCGTATATCGACGCCGATTTTTCCAACGATACCTATTTCCGTAGCATCGCATAATGTTCTCTAATTATTACCCTTTTAATCCAGATCGATCGCTGCGATAAGTGCAATCAGAATTCTCAGGATTTTGCAACGTTTCTTTGTTATTATTAGTCGCCGGTTGCGCTCGATCGTTGCGTCGATCCATTAGCCATACATTCTCTCTCTCTCTCTCCCTATCTCTCTCTCTCCCTCTCTCTCTCTCTCTCTCTCTCTCTCTCTCTCTCTTTTCCTCTCTCTCCCTCTCCTTTCTCTCGATATTTCAGCGTATCCTAATTGACGTATTATCTACGGCTAATTGTTCCAGTGAGTGGCGAGCAGAGAATCTCTCACCACTTTTTACTTGCCTAGTCTGTCTCGTAAATAAATAAATATTATTCCGGCTGATACAGTCGCTTTCTAATTTAGCAGGCGACTATTACCGACAGACGTCGGCTTTCGATCGCTCGCGAAAATGAAAATAAAACGGAGGGAATATCGTGGCCGTTCAAAACTAGATCGCGCTCGCGAGCGAATGATCTATTTGCAACTCGTTAACGCGGCTCGCACCTTGACGATTGTTTACCGGAAATCAATGCAGAAACCTGTCCACGGTTTATTGGATCAAGGCGACGCAGGAGACCGCTCTGAGACGATTCTAACGCGATCGATGATTCCAGGGGAGGATCAATACCGAGGCGCCGGAGGATCCAGTAGCGGGAGCCCGCCGGCGAGTTTGCTGGTGGTCCCGCAGCCTTTGACCGTCAAGCCCTCTCATCCGTCGCACCTGAACCCTCACCTGGGTGGACCGCACTCCCATCCGCCGAGGAAGTACCAGTGCAAGATGTGCCCACAGGTGAGTCCACCCGCTTTTTCTCCAATTACTAGACTGCGGATTTTATGCATTTCATACTAAAACGAGTAGAGCGAATGCGAAATAACGAAATACAGAAGACACTTAAACCATTTGAAAATTACTGTCGACTTATTAACCCTTTGTATGATGTTATTAACCCTTAAATAGCGAGTGTGTGGCACCATTGAAAATAAATGTAATTTGTCAAAATAATTTTTTCGCGACTGAATTCTATTATATTTAAAACATCGTTAAAAATATATGTATTGCATGGGTCAATAGGCTAAGTGTCACACGCAGAAAACGTAACAAATCATGTAAAATTGAAATATTTAAGGTCGGTAGAAACGTCTTGGTTTTGGAAACAAAATCTGTGTCCTCACGAAAATAAGTTACACAAAGAGTGGGGGCAAGCGACGCATGCGCGATACGACGCAATGCCTCTGGTCGTAGTTCATAATTCACCCGGTAGACCTACCACGCCGTCCCATCACCTACCCCGTCCCTTGTGTAACTTATTTTGCTAGGAACACTGGTCAAGATAGCTTTGAGTGCAAAGGGATAAAATTTTGAATACTGTGGGGATTACTGGCGAAGCCGAGATTACTGGAAACACATTATTCGAATATTCAATGATCTTAAATGTATCGATGTTATAATCGTTACTAGAATGATGCTAAGACCTTCCAATAGAGTAAATGTATACAGGGTGGGTCACTTAACTCATTCTAGTTTCTAGTAAACTACATATTGTATATAAAAATGTTTGGAACAAAAGTTGCCTTCTACAAAGAGGAGCATGCACGGCAACAATTAATTTTGTTACTATTTTCCTTTTCTATAATTTTTCCTTTCCTATAATGTGCATTATTTAATCATGCCATTCGAAAGTGTATTGAATACAGAATAAAAAGTAATTAAAGTGCAGGGGTCCTGAAATTAAAGTTTATCGAGATATTTCTTATTTGATTTTTAATACAATAAATGTTCAAAATATTATCAACTACAATTAGTGCAAGAATGCAGACGATTGAACAATATAAACAACATATGTGTAAGCGTTTCCGTAGTTGATCAAGGAAACTCATATTTTAATAAAAAAAAAGCAGATAGCAATAAATAAAGATATTTTTATACAATATAGTTTGCAAGAAAAACGAATGTGGAAGAGTTAAATGACTTCTACGGCCGTCTAATAACGAATATAAGTAATATTTCATCTGAATATTTAACGCGTAATAAGGAATTCATGTTGACAGACGGACAAGTCATGTAAAATAAGCGTGGCAGTCAACGTTATTAAGCAAATTATTAAGAAAAGGAGTAAACGTGTATGTTGTTCCTGCGTCTTACAATAAAACGAAGACAATTTTTGTTTTGCATAAAGATCCGCAGTGTAGTATAATAGCTATCGCGAAATCAGAAACTGGAGCCAGCAATCGTATCGTTAATTCTGGCTTCCGTGAGTTCTCTCGCTCGGAGGTACTGTTACCAATCTGTGACTAAAGTGTTGAAAGAAGTGAAAAGGACGCAAATTCGTGGGGTCAACCGAGGTGAGGTGCAATTAAATCGGTAAAGAAACGAGGTAGACCGGTGTAGGACGTAACTGCGCATTCTTGTGCCGATAATGGTTCGTTTTATAGCGATTCAACCCTATGCGGGCCGTTCCGGGCCCACCCTGAGGCTTCCTCGCACAGTAGTGGCTGATTTTTACCGCAGGTACATTCGTAAAGGCCGCGATTCAACAAAGCCACGAGGGTTATTCGGCTCTCGCCACTGTTGTAAAACACCGGCCATTCATGCCGGCAACCACTTTTCTTCGCTCGTGGTGTAATACACCGTAGGGCCGACGGCGACGTCGACGACAACCTCAACGACTAGCAGAGAGGGGACGAACCATGGGCAGAGAGACAGGCTTTCTTCTCTCACGGTTTCGCCTGCTTCGCTGTCTGTCGCGCACTCGAGCCACCCTTCGACCCACCCTTCGACCCTTCGCAAGCTCAATCTTCGCAACTTCCAAAGCTTTGAGTCGCTTTCTTGATCATTCTTGCTCTTTGTCTTTTCTATTTCTCTCCTGCCCCCCCCCCCCTCGGCCGGCTTTGTTCGATGATTAATTTCCACCGGGAATGCTTTGGCTTATTTTTCCTGGATCTTGGTCAGTAAGAATGCCAAATTTGATTTATTATTCAATTTAAAATATATTAAATTTTATTTATTTCACTGACAGAAAGTAATGTTTCCGTTGCAAGTACAATTATTGCGTATTATATACTAGCCGTGAGCATGTATTCGAATAACTCTTAAAACGCAATAATTTTTTTAAAATACATTTTTTTCTTAATTTTGTTGTTACTTGGAATAACAAAAAGATAAAAACATCTCGTTTTGGATCATTCTTACATCTTTCAATGACTGTAGCTTATCTATATGACAACCGATTTCAATGAAATTTTCAGTATGCATATAAGTTACCGAGATCTACTATAAGTTACCGAAATTTTCATTCCAGGCTCAGATAAAAAGTTAATAACGGGGGTTTTCTATTTTCTTTTGTCATTCCAAGTAATGACAAAATTTAAAAGAAAGTATTTTAACCACTGTACAGTAAACTAGACCCTCTAACATCCCCGATAAATTAAAGTCATTTAGTCCGATTAAAAAAAAAGGTTGTCACGCTTAAAAAGGTGTTTGAACACTTTTTGCCAGGGATTATACAATCTGATCCTTACGGTGACGTTAACGCGGTAATATAAAAAGATGACAAAATATAATAAACAAGAATATGTAACCAAAGCAAAGAAAAAGATAATGCCGGGAAATAGGAAAGTGGAATCAATAATCATGAATTTGTTAAGATTTCTAATTACTTTCTTTATTTTTTAATTACCTTAAGATTTTAAGATTTTTGATTAACCTTAATAGCCAAATGAGTAAAGCGTTTGACGACAACTATGGAAGTAGAGAACAAGTGAACGAAATGCGATACCGATTTCACAAAGTTTGTCCTAAAAAGGATAGTCCTAAAAAAAAATTTATGTAGAGATCCGGATAGTACATTCGAGCGAACGTATGAAAGAAAGGAAAGGATTGTGAGCGGCTATCAATGATTTTATAAAGAAAAGTCAGATCAGGGTTGGCATTATAAAGGTGTCCCAGAACTGAGGCGATTTGAAGCGACTCTGTCATTTGCGAGAATGTAGGTTATCGCTCGTTAACAAGTTATTAACGAAAACCACAGACCAATCAGGGAACGTTTTCTGCTTGATCCGTGCTGTTACTACACAATTACTCGAAATCATCTCAAGAATCATCCAATTCCGGGTGTAACGGAAATTCTGGGACACTTTGTGTACAATTGCCTTGCTACCAATTTCGATGCGGCTGGAATATTTGTAGTTTTATTCTGTTGGAGCGTCAAAGGATTCTCGCCGCACTGAAAATATTCGAAGAGGGTGAATAAATAGATTGTTCTTCGGCAGGAAATCGAGTGTTCCAGGCTTCTGAAAGAATAATGTAAATTGCTCACTCAACATCGAACCATCGAGGATGCCGTGTACGGTGTTATTACGTCGTATTTGCACTGTTAGCTGCCCCGGCAGGACGAAATAAAATTTCCCAGGCAAAATCGTTTCGAAGAAAGAGAAAGTCGAAGTTCGCACAGAAATGTCTGCAGAATTCATTTCTTTCAATTCGCAGGTCTTCGCGTGTCGCAACTTCCCACTGCTCGCACTATCTCATCTTCTATTAATGGAGTAGTATCAATCATACTTCACTGCTCGGAAGTACGATAACTGGTTTCGGAAGTAAATTATACTTTTGCCGTAGACTTCAAAGAAAACTGTCACGAAGACAAAGAGAAGAGAAAGCGGTCGCGATTACGCGCAATAAATAATTGACGGGGGGGTTTCCACTCTTCTTTATAAACACACGTCGTTGTTAGAGGGTGAAACGATCTCTTAGGTGATTCACTCTACGCGCGTAGAACTGTGGTTAGAATCTCTCGATTTCGATTCGAATTCGCGCCAAATCACACGCGTTCAATAAATTTTTAACCACTCGGATCAGCGGTTTCCATTCTCGACCACCCCCAAGTTTTCAAACTAATCGACAACCCTTCTCCTCCTGCAGAATTGTATTACAGTAGGACCTCGATTAACCGGCTTCGTTGAGACTGAAGGGGTCCGGGTAAATCGAGACCCAACGGACAATCGAGTCTAGAGCCACAGAACTGAAAATGTAGTAAAAATTGCAGTTAAAAAGCCGTCTAATACTTGTCAAAGTTTTATACTATATTAAAAAGAGTAAACCACTCGATTAATTATGAAAAATAATGTCAACGACGCAAGGTGCCACATATCAAACAATCGACCTTCTGCGCACTAAATGCGGTAATCGTGTGATCAATCGAGAATATTAAACGGTTTTATTATAGCAACTTTAAAAAGAAATCAACTTTAAAAAAAAATATGTTTTATATGATACGTAGAATTATATTTATATCGCTTAAGTATTTATTAATTTTGCAGAAATAATTGCGTTCTCCCTGCAACGTTTTCTTTATTTATACAATACCTTTCCTGGTTTGGGGACCAAATTATCATTTTGTCTTCGAGACATAGGTCGGACCAAATTTTTAAGTAAAATAAATTGATATTAACCGAATTAAAACAAGTTACCACTTCACATTAGAGATATTCTAATGCAATAAACGACATAACAATTTAGTGTAAAGATTGGCCTTGTAATTGAACTACGAGACTATCAATATTGACATTGGTACTACTTAATTTTTAATTCGTTGTACTTCATCGTTGAAACAAAATGTTCCACCGTGGACCAGGGCCAGATCCGCCCCGAATTGTTATGTATTCATTAACAGGTATGTTACCCTTTATGTACATTAACGGACCAGAACATTTCATAGAGTACATTTTATAGTGACGGACATTCCAGTTTTGTACAACAAAAGAAGGTATATATTTATATAATATTATAGAAGGTATATATTTATATATTGTATAGAGGAAATCGACGTGTTCAGCAAGCAACTAAAATCTGTGGTAATACGTTTGGTCGGATTACGCAAGCCATAATTGGCTCTGGACGAAAACAAGGACCATAAAAATATATTTGCTCAAGAAGAAAGGGACGGTCAATTCAATTGTGAATAACATTAAAAAAGGCAACATTTTTTTGCAATTTTTCGACATACCGATAATGTTTGTAAATTCATTTCACGAAGCACATAAAAATAATTCGAGAACGAGATAGAATTGAGTCGTTTATTCCGAAAGAGCCTAAGTCCGTTTTCCAAAAACATCGTGCTAGCTATTTTAATATTTACATTTCTACGTTCTATATAATTTCATTTCAGCAAAACCTCTAGAACATAAAAAACCCTAAGAAACACAAAAACATTATACTACCACGTTACCAGTTACCAATATTTTTAAATTTATTAAAACGCAAAATCCTTACATATCTGGATTTCAAAATAAATGGCTCAATTATCGTTTCTTCATCGTCCAAATCATCTTGAATAGCAGCGATTCTGTCTGCATCGTTAATTTGATTATCATTGTCCGATAACCATTCTTCATTCCTTTTACAACTGCCCTTTTCAACTCAATTCACATTGAAAAGTTTCGTCTTATATGTAATATCACGAAGCGACGGTTGATACTCGTATTTTTATTTATTTATTTATTTGGTGACTTCTACAGGAAATCCTTTCAAAGAAGTGAAATTAAAAAAAAAAGATAGTAGACTTTATTTATTTATTTGGTGACTTCTACGGGAAATCCTTTTAAAGAAGTGAAATTTAAAAAAGTTAATAGACTTAGGCTAGGAGCCAGTACGAAAAACTAGGACCAAGATTGTTAAAAAGTTATGACAAATGATGAACCGCAGCGATAGTTGAGGTTCTGAATAAAGTGAAAAGATTGTTAAAAGATTCTAGTGTGTCGCAAATAGATAGTAGTTATTTAAACGACTTAAACAATTGCAACGACCGTAGAGTGTGCGGTAGGAAGGAAAAGAGCATAATTCCAAAAACGTGGAGCAGGTGTGTAAAACCGTAGAAGATGCAGAATGTCAGAAGAGGAAATAAGATTAATGACAAATTATTCTAAGGTTATGGTCGTTAACCCTAAGCGAGATATAATGCTATCGTAATTAAGACAGTAAATAGACATATTTGCTGTAGAAGTTAAATAAATAGTCGGAATAATTAGTGTACCAGCTGGTGCAGAAGTAGACAAATGAGTTACATCGTGTAGGATTTTTACGCCGAGTAACCAAGACCCTGATAATCGAGATTCCATTGTGATTGATAGAACTTGACGATGAAAGTTTGCTATGTTTCGTCGATATTTTGAAGTATCAAAATATCAATGATAGCGTATCTCGTAGGTGAAGGTAAAAGGATTCGATTTCTATTTGTAGTGACGCACGTTTTCGCGTCTTCCGGCTTTCACGAACGTTTCGTGAACGACCTGTGAACGTTTCGGCAGGTAGAGAGAAAGGGTTCGACTCTGTTTCTCGAAATCGAGGCGCGGAGAGCACGCCGGGGCTCGTTTACGACAAGGACTTGCCGTTTACATCTTGTAATCCCCCGACTCCGGCGAGGATTAGCGCCCAGAAAGCCCCGGATTACTGCGCTTTCGAGCCCGCTCAGCCCGTGAACGTCAAATATTAGACGCTCGATCCTCGACGGGGAACGCCGACACGCTCCTCCGGCGATCCAGTGATCCAGCGATCCAACGAGAGCGATCGTGCCCTGATAATGGAAGAGAACCATTCGCACGTGCGATTTACGTGACCATGGATTGTTAGCGGATCCGATTCCGAGCTGTTAATGGCTGTGCTTCCACGTGCAAACTGACGCGAGT
The DNA here is from genome assembly GCA_028455555.1 of Augochlorella aurata. Lineage (NCBI taxonomy): Eukaryota > Metazoa > Arthropoda > Insecta > Hymenoptera > Halictidae > Augochlorella > Augochlorella aurata. The sequence continues at coordinate 1,556,066 of CM052154.1, forward strand.
CATTTTTAGCGAACAGAAACTTTACTCGGTCAGAAATGAATTACCGAAAATTGCTTTTATGCTCGAACAGTGCCGAATCGAATCGTAGTGTTTGTTTCGGACGTTCCGGTGGTTTGTTTAGTAAATTAGCTAAGGCAATCGGGTAATCCTCGAGAGAGAGGGTTGTATAAAGAAGTCAAGGAACAGTTGTCGCTCTCCCTTTTTTTGGTCGGAAAGAGCGGTGTTTGGGTTGCCGCGGCAGGTAGCGGAAGGGTTGAGAAGACAGGCTATTTTCGAAAATTGAGCTGTCGCCGATGTTTTCCGGGTGACGAGACGTTTACGACCAGATTTCACGGGTGCCATTCCTCCGAAGCTTGTCGCTCTAACCCTTTTCAGGGTTGTTTGCGGATTTAAAAAAGTCCTTTAATCCTTTAACTGTTAGCTGGAACGAGCGTGAAAGCCGAGGTCCTCGTACTTTCTCGCTCTCCCAGTCGCATCTTACTCCGGCTTTTTATTTCCTTGTTATGATCCGATGGCACTCGCGATTACCCACGGATTATCGGTCGCAACAATGCCATCCCGTAGCCCGCTCCCTGTTTCTAAATTTTTATTAATTAATCCTCTCCAGCCTTTGAATCGTCGCGTCTCGCGTCGGTTAAACCTTGGAAGACGGATCTTGTAAGCAATTTTCAACGCATTCTCGATCTCTCTTCCTTGGAATCGAATTCCGGGGATCTAGCAACGACCCAGCAACGACCCGGCGACCGCTCGGAAGACGCTGGACCCGGAAGGGGGCCGGGGAATCCGTAATTACGCGGCGGACAGCAAGATTTATGTGCCCCGATGATGGATTTCGTGAAATTTCGCGGCGCTCGGTTTTATGAATCGTTTCGGCCGACCGGGAAAGCATAAAGAAGAATCGAGCGAGGAAACGTTGGTGCACGGTTGACAAGGGGGTAAAAAGAGCACCGCGAACGGCAACGGAGGGGGGTCGATGAAGAAACACGCGAGTCGAAACTCGAAGACATGCAATTAAGGGGGACGCGCGAGCACCGCGAGAATGTAAAGCGAGAAGTGAAAAAGAGGCGAAGTAACAAAGAAAAATAAAGGGAGCTGTAATAAATAAAAATGCTCGACACCGAACGATACACGGCCGATCCTCGGATATGCGGTAAGGGCTGGAACCGGGGGAGTTCCAGAAACTAAAGCGGGAGGAGGAAGAAATTTCAGGCGAAAAAGGGGCCGAGGAAGAAGAAGAAGTGTAATGTAATTAATGACACGGGAAGTTGAAATCCAGGTGGCGATGGAGGGGCGCGGAAAGGCGCGGTCCTGGAGAGAACGGGGCGAACAGATGCAATAAGAGGCAGGGGAAGAGTTAAGATGTAGCAGAAGTCGAAGACGAGGCGGAGATAAAGTAGCGAAGTTCGCAATAAGACAGGAAAGACGAGAACGAGGACTTTCGGTAGGATAAAAATAGGAGGGAAGTTTTATGCACTGGCGCTTGGAAATGTGACAGGAGGAATTACAATTAGGGCAAAAATACCTGTTACGAAACACGGCTCGATTACGGCCTCTTCGTGAAACAGTCGCACCAATAATACAATAAAAGTAGACAGAGCATATGAAACTTGATGTAGTAAAAATTCTACCCATAGTTTTGAACATTGCTCTTTATAAATTCGCTCACGCAAATACTGTTATGTAGCAATCAGCCGCAACAAAAATGTTTATTCGAATACGAATATTTTTAAATAAAAACGTATCTGCGAACATATCGTGTACTTCAAGTTTACCACTGTTTCGATTTATGGAACAGTTGATATCCGTGTTTCATATTTAATGTTCCCATCTTGGAACAAGCACGTGCGTTTATTTCCAAATGTCCGTTACAAAATAAGAACATTGATTTGGGAACACGGAAACATTGTACGAAAATGATGTTTCATAGTAGGTAATTACATACTTGTAGTTTACTATTTTACTTATATTATTTTTTATTCGTATTTAATAAATATTTCAAAGTTCATTACGTTATCTAGAAACATCGATCTATCGACCAGTAGGACAAATATTCAACAATGACACTTTTCAGTTGTAATAAAATCGATGATAAAAGTGTTCCATAATAAGTACTTTTACAAGTCCGAAAATTCCCACAATATCAAAGTCGTTTAACTGATTGTAAGACTATATTTACAGAGCCCTGAATGTAGCTGTTTTATATTGCTTCGTAAAAGTAGCAAGCATTTATTTATTTAGAGTTTTGACGATTTTTATCATAATATTAAGGGTACCCATAAGTGTAGAAATTGAAAGGAAAGCAAACCAAAGTCTCCAAATAATGAGACGCACGCTAATTGAGATGACAAGTGGTGAGAGGCTTAAACCGTGCATTGCCTATCTCTCGTTACGCAGTCTCTCTCCAGATATACTTTGAAACAGCACGTTGTAATTACCATTAAAGAAATATAGTTTGTACAGTAAAATGATTGAGTCCAAGTTTATACCCAAGCAGTTCGCAACAATAAGTAATATCGTTTTCTTTCAAATTGAATAAATATTCTCAGCTTATTCGCCGACATGATTTACTATTACGTACCTCGTATGCTACTTAAATTTATTGGCATTTAGTGTGTTTATTGCAATTTTTTAAAGAACTTGAAAGTACCGTTATTAAATTATGATTAGACATTTGATGCTTTACGAGTTTCGAAAGAGTAACAATGGTGCCAGTGTCACAATTTTTGCGACGATTTTGAATCTGGAAAACCCATTGAATTCGACAGGAATCTTGTGTTGATGGAAATATATTTTTTCAACAAATTATCAGCGAAGACGAGAAACGGATTCAATTCGTGTAAAAATACAATTATTAATGCTAGCAAACTGGTCTGTGATGTCAAAACGATATTACTTATGGATACCCCTAATAGACACGACAAATAATGAAACAAATTGGAATAAATTCCTACCAACTGTATATTTTTGGTCCGTGAATCCAGTTTTAATGAAACTGAAACTCGATAGTTCAAAACCAGAATGTTTAATATACAGGGTGTTTACGCTGACACTAGCCAATATTATTCTTGCAGATAGTAAACATTAGAAAAAAACGGAGAAAGAGAAAGTTGCATTGTGTCTTGCAAGCAATGTAATGCAATTAGAACCTCAATTTTTTAAATAAAATGTATCTTTTTTATATCATATGAAAGCGTGTGCCGAAACGAGTTCAATTTATAATTTAAAAATTTATGGGTACGTCATGCCACACAATACCGACTCGTCGCCAGGGTTAAAGCGTCGCAATGGTATTGAACAAGAAAAGAAAAGAAAGTAGATTTTGAAAGAGTATATAATTAAATTAAAGAGTATATAATCTTTATTTATTAGCTTTTCAAGGCTATACTGTATTGGCCGCCCTCATATGCGAATGATTTGACAATGCGACACTTAACTTGTCAATTTGATAACGCTTGATAAAGGAGAATAATGTTTTCGGTTTTGTCTAAACTAGCGCGGAAGCGTTTACGATGGAAGCTTGGCATTTGTGAGAAGAATCGACGATTCGTAAAAGGATGAGGTTGGCGAAACAAAAGGCTGAGTAATGGTCGCGAGGTAAACCGCGGTGGAAGACACGAGGAAAATGGGAGATGCCGGAGAGAGAGCCGATACAGAGCGAGAGCGAGAGAGAGCGAGAGAGAGAGAGATCACCGATCGAAGGACATTCGGCGCTGCACGGCATAAGATGGATCGTTAAAATTTAATGATATTCACCGAACGGTTATAGAAGAGGTCTGGATTATCATAGACCGGAGGCCAGTGAAACGCATCGCAGCTAATCTGACACATATACCTTGCTGGTTTCCGTTGAAAAACAGCAATTATTGGCTGGCCATTCAGCGTGTCGGCCTGTGATCCATGAGAGATTCTCGGATCGCGCGACGGATTCTGCTCGACGCAGCTTCTGTGACAGCTTCCTTGTGTTTTGCACATGCGATTGGTTTGGTGCTTGACCCAACCAGCGGGATTAAAAACTGTTCCGAGTCCATAATAATTAGCCTCTCCTCAACGACGAATCCTTTTGTAATGGGAATCGTTTTAATTTCTAGCCACGCTTTATATGGCTCGAATGGATAGGTATTAAACGAACCAAAAAAGGATGGAAATCATCGCGAATGCATTCAGAAGGGAGGAAACGGAGAGGATGCAACGCGCAAGAACTTCTCGAATTAAATGCTCGAAGATTAACCAAGAAAAGAACGATCGTTCGATTCGATATAGGCACTGCCGAGGATGCTTCAATGCAGTTAATAAGACCCGAGAATAAAATTTAATGTCGAAACGAGCGATGGAAATGACAAACCGTTTCCTATGGTGCTAGCAACGATCCCGCGTCTTCGTTGAGTCGACGCGGGTTTGCAGTACAAGGCACATAGGGTAGTGAGGCCGGTTACCGTGGGGTGATAAATTGCTGCGCTTTTGGTTTGTTTTCGGGCACAATTAACTTTATATCCATCGAAAGAGACATATTAAATTTTTCTTTTGAGAAGCAAACAAAACGAAAGAATACAAAAATTTAATACGTCTTATTCGATAAATTATTCTTTCGTTTTATTTATTTTTTAACAGAAACATTTAATACGTGTTATTAAATAAATTATCCTCTTGTATTGTTTATTTTTTATTAAAAAAATCAGTATGTCTTATTAGATAAATTGTTCTTTGATGTTGTTTATATTCGCATGAAGGAATGTAATACGTCTTATTCGATAAACATAAAGTAAATCATGTCCGAAAACATACTAAAGGTACAGCAATCGGTCAGTCCACAATAGCCGGCTCCACTACCCTTCGACAAGTCTCGGCTCTCAGCTTCTCTGCCAGTGCGGTCCAGAATCGATTCCGCGACATTGTCTTCGCCTCGATCCAGAGAATAGGCGGTCAACGACGATCTCTCGAGATCTCTGGCAGCTTCATCCTGCCAGAAAGAGCGAGACCATGCAAAAATTCGCCGGTACATGCGTGTACCGTTGCGCAAGATCTATGTAATTTGCCCGGGCCGGCTTCTTTCTCTGCTCCCCGGCTCTCGCGGCCCTCCCATCGCGACGATCTGTAATTTTCGTCGATTTAATCCTGGACGAGTGCGCTCGGTATTTATTACACTGTAATATTGAAATAAGCGACTAACCAATAAGCGGGTCGACGCGGAGAGAGAGAGCAGCCTCGCTTCGTTCGCGTATTCTCGCGTGCACTCGCGCGAGAGAGCGGGTCCACCGGCGCTGATAAGGCCCGCGGAGCCATTAAACCATTCTCTTGATCGACGTTTAATGAAGAAAATCGTAATATCGAACCAAGCCCCCGCGCTTGCTTCCTCAATTATCGACGCCGTAGACGACTATCTCGGTCAGTCGTGAATTAGGGGTATCGGAACGAGCGTAGACCGCCTTCTCCGCTCCGATCCGCTCCGATCCGCTCCGATAATTCCTCGAGCTGCTAGCCCCGTAGCTTACGAACATCTCGGCGAGATTTGTACAGATTTTTGGAGGCTTCTAATCCGCTAATGGTTTAATCAGTAGATACTTTAATAGGAGTGGTATTTTGGTTGGAATTAATTGAATGTCGGTCGGTCAGGCGACAGACAGCGGCGGGATCGTCCGTAGAAGAGGAAAATCTCGATCGGCAAAAAGGAAAAACGGAGGGTAAGGACGCCGGTTCCTCTCGAGACGATAGTTAATAATTAGCGTTACGACGAACGGCGTGGCGGTGTCGGCCGGTCGACGTTCGTTACGTATTATTTTACAGCCGGACGATGATTCTTATTGTAATTAAGCGGCAGCAGCGGACCCGGCCCCGAGAATCGTAAATTTCGAGTTTATGGAGAAGGACGAGAGCAGCCGTGGTAATATTAATTGCGCATCGGCCGTAATGGCCGGCGTCCGACGCCATTGTTTTGTCCGGCTGTTCTTCGGGGGGCCGGAAAGAGCCGGATTCGAAGAGGAAATGGATCTCCTTCGAGATTGAGCATCCGCGCGCAGCCCATTCTTTTTCTCGTTTACGTCGTTACCCGGTGATTTAATCTCGCTCATGCTCTCTCGCCTCGACACGCCGCCATTTTAATTCGGTACGTTTCGTAATACATACTCGACTCGGAACCTATCGTTACTCTTTCTCGCCTCGTTCTCCGAATTGCATTAACTCTGACTACCGAGCTCCTTCGACATAAATCTTGTCCCGGCGACCCATAATTGTCCATTAACGATTTTTCCGTTGATTTTTACGAATTTGTAATTCCCATAGAGCGCCGAAATAAATATTCGATTGGCCACAAAGTTCGCGCGGTTTTCGACGATTCCTGGAGTAAGACTTTCACCTCGAATTCTAAACAAAGATTTTGATGATCCAGTTCAGTTGACAAGTTTGTAGGAAATTGAAAGATGGAGGACGAGAAGGAACACTTTCGGTACATTATGGTATTTTATTTTAAAAAAGACAAAATGATCTGTAAAGTGTACGGGGAGAATGTAATCAAGGAATCGCATGTGTGAGAAAGTTGATTTGCGAGATTTTGTTGCGAGGATTTTTCGCTTCAGGATTTCCAGCCTGCCCTGGGAGGCCACAAAAGATTGACAATGACCGAGTAAGGTGTCTAATTGACAACAACGCTTGTTATACAAAATAAGATCTTGCACAAGAGCTCCAAATATTGAAAACAACATGATAGAAAATCATTGGCATCAATTCGATTATGTTAGCCAACTTGATGTTTGATCCCTACTTCTGTGATCTTAAAGGTTTACTTGTGATGTAATCCACTGGTTGCTCTAGTGAAACTTTCATACTATCAGTGAGAGTTCTATTGTGCTTTTGCGCGCGCGCGCGTCACCCAATACAGCAACATTATAATAGTAGTACCACGTTTATACAAGCACAATTGAAAAAAGTAATGTATCGGAAAGCATCAATGTTTATAGCGTCACTGAAATTTTGCGATGAGATATAACTGTCGTCGATCCATCTCTCCTTCCTACATCGTGCTCCCGCGTAAGATCATGCTTTTCGTTTGATCAACCCCTTGCACTGCAATTTATTTATTTATTTATTTTTAGCTACGTTAATTAGTCTTTGTTTGTTACTAATAAATTCGTATGTCATATAAAAAATTTATGATTATTATATGGCAACTCTTACTTCAATTTGATTCGATTCAAATTTAACTTCGATTTGAAAGATGCGAATAACGTACATATTTAGTACATCATGTTCCAATTCTTCATAACAAGTCTGACGCGATATTGTAAGGCAAAGGGTTAAAAGAAGGGATTTTTATGAACGAGGAATTATGAAATTATGTGGAAGATGGGAAAAGATCCCAAGCTACATGTGGTACATATAAGAAAGGTACATATTTCGACTATCTGTTCTACAGTAAAAATGAGACTAAAATGTTATATAACAAAGAGGCTGTAAATGTTTTGCCAAGAATTTGTGACAAAAATACAAAATATGATTTAAGCAGTGCTAAATATATCTGCATCTCCATTTTAAAGTGACACCAACCTTTGTTGAAGCAAATTTGCCAGCGTCGAGTTATCGAATGTATTGATCATTTCAGTTGGCTGTGATTTTGTCTAATTTTTTCGCAGGCGATGTAGATCTTTGTAATTAATTCGTTCCTTCTACGTTAGCGTTATCGTATCTTTCATATTTCTGAATTTTGTCATAACTTCTCAACATAGCATTTATAGCTCTTCCGTTGTATAACACTTTAGTTTCATTTTCACTTGTGGAACACGCTTCCGAAGTATGTGCAGAAAAATGCAGAACACCCCGGATAATTAAATAAAGATATTTACCTTTATATATTTACCTATATATACCTTTAAAAAAAGCACTGTATTTACTTATTAAAAACCGTGCGGGCTTGCGGTGGTCAGCCCAATAGAAAATTATCCGACCCCTCCCTTTCTTCGGCAGAGCAGTATTGCGTGAACATTACACACACTGAATTCCCAACGAGGTTCGAATGCCTCGCATTACCCTCGATATTCCGAATATATCCGCGGCGTAAATAATTTTTTTTCGGTTCATTATCGAACCGGGGGTTGCTCCGATCAAACGGGCCGCCCGTCAGAAGTATTATTTTACGCGTGTCGCGGCCATTTTTCAGCAGCCGCGGAATTACAGCCGACGAAGGAACGCCTCCTACCGGTAATGAGGCCGCTGTATTCTTTCCGCAGCGAGCGTACGCGTTGCAACGCTTCTCGAATTTCGTGCCGGTTACAGCCACGGAAAACTTGTCGCGATTATCGCCGGAGAAACTACGATGTCGAAGATTAGGACCCGAGCGTCACGCTGGTAATCTGCTGGTTTTCCGAGACCGATCGCGAGACGATTGCGGACAGGGTTTTGCGGGAGGGACGGACGCGGCGGAAAAATAAAAGTCCTCGAGGAATGAAGAACGAAGAATAAATCGTTCGCGGAAGTGGCGGGGAACGGTGATTGTTCACCGCACGGAAGCGCGTTCACCTCGACGATTCGACCAAGGAGAACGAACCGAGCGAATCGAGCGAACCTAACCGAACCACGCGGAGGCAGGGCGAGGCGACTCGCGGCCAATATTATTCCGCGAATAATTTCCGCGGCGCGGTTAACTAGATCCGCGTTGCGGTTTTCCGGCGGGCGCGGCTCCTCTGCTCTCTTCTCTCTTTTCTCTTCTCTCTGCTCTCGACTCGGACCCCCGATCGTTCGATCGATCGCTCGATGATGATGGCTCGAGGATGGAAAACGAGCAGAAGGAACGCGCAGAAGGAGAGTTGATCGAAAAGACGGGCAAAAAGCGGCCCGATGGAAACGGAAAAGGCCGAGGGACGAAGAGACGCGCGCGCCACCGTCAAGGTTGCTGCTGCTACTGCTACTGCTGCCTCGTGGAACATGAATCGAGAGGTCGATGAATGAGAAACGGCCGCAGGACGAGGATCCAGATCGAGAACCGCGAGAAACCTTCGAGTTCACCAATCAGCCGAACTCCAAGGAACTCGGTTTACCATTCGATTGGCTCGTACGATCTTGACACTTTTGCTCTCACGAGGCTCGCGGTCTCGTTGAACATCGCGTTTCGAATAGATCCGGACGAGCGAGAAAATGACCGTCGCATTCCTGAAACTCTGGCGATACGCTGCACCGAATCGACAGTTATTGTGGGGAACGAGGAGTCGAACAGCCGAGGCAGACAAGTCGAAAGCACAAAGAGCGAGGAGACCCAAAGAAGCATCGAGATGAAAATCAAAGTCCGGAGTCGCTATCGGGACTTGTTCGAGATGAAGGAGAGCGGGCGAAGTTCGACGGGAGAAGATTAAAAAGGAAACGGAGGAAAGCGAGAGACAGCAGAGGAAATGTCGGTGAAACTAGAAGAGAATCGAGAGGCAGCAGCGAGAATGATCGGCGAGAGCCGGTGCGACGGAGAGGAAAAAGAGAATCGGATGGAAGAGGACGCCGAGAGACCGAAGACCGAAGACCGAAGACCGAAGACCGAAGAACGATGGACAAGGAGGATGAGGCAGGATGCTGTGCTCGTCACGGTACACTAGCCTCCGGACTTGAATCCCGGGCCCCCCGGGCACGGAGGTGCATAGCTTCATTCACCAGCCAGCCACTTTTTTACCCTTTCTTTTTCCCTTCGTCTCTCTCTCCTTATTGCTTCTTGTTCCCGCACAGCAGCCGCTCTTCACTCCGCTCTGCTCCACTCTTCTCTTCTCTTCTCTTCGCTTCTCTTCTCTTCTCTTCTCTTCGCCTCTCTTCTCTTTCTCGACTCGGCTCTGATCGGGTCCACTGTGTGCGCCGCTTCTGGAAGGACGCTGGACGATGGGGAACCACGTCCGGGAGATTACAGTGTTGCGAAGTGACAGTCGGGTCGATTAGGGCTCCCTCCACCACATGGAAACTCGTACCCCCCTCCAACCCTCTCTCTCTCTCACTCTCTCACTCTCCCTGTCTCTTTCTCTTGCGTCCGGTCTTCTCTCTGTCTCTTCCCCGCATCGCCGATTTTTGGTAACACGATCGAGCTGACGAATCTCTAGATAAATGGATCAAGAAGCCAGGAATTAAAACCCCTGGCTACGATTTCCTTCGCAGCTACGTTTATTAGTACTTCTTTGCCTCTAATAAATTCCAACGCGTGAAAAAAAATTTATGTTTATTGTATGCGAACTATTATTTTGATATTTAATCCCTTCCACTGTAACGTCGTGTTTGACTCGTGACGAAGGCTTTGATCAGAATCTACTACAAGAGCCGCTTCGAGCTAAAGCAGTGTAAATGAATTTCTTGCTGGATTGATTTAATATTAGCAGATTATATTTCATTTAATACTTCCTTTCATTCTATTTATTATTTCAAGTTGAGCCTTGAAAGTGGCTTGCATAAAAGATTTGCAGTGATTTTTTATGTTATTGCATTTTATTTTATTATATTCAATTCAACCTCGATTACCAGCAAATTAACTTTAGTGACTTGCGCCATTTCTGTATAATGTAGTCATTGATTTTAAATTGAAATAAGATTCAAATCCTTTCGTCAACAATTCCTATACCGGTATAAAATATAAATTTTCTTATTTTTGTGAGTATATGTCAATGACAACGTGATTGCAATTAGTGTAAAATTCATGGTGTACGATTCATTTCTATTGTAATATATTGAGCAAACTAGAAGTTAGCATATGAGAATATGAAAGAGAATACGAAAGGGTAAACTAATATTTCCTATGGTACATTTTACACCATCTAATTTGCTTAATTCAATGACTTCGATATTGTGGCATTTCTGAAAGTTGATATTCAGCAGTTAGCGTGTTCAAGATTCATAATAGCAGACTAGAATTCGATTTCGATTTAAAAGACACGAATAACGTGCACGTTTAACTGATTATGTTCGAAATCTTCGTAACGAGAGTGACACGATATTATGGAGCAGGAATTTAAACGATGAGTTTACTGGGGGACGGACCAGGTTATCGGGTCAAGCGGGGAAACCAATTTTCTGGATCCTTTGAGATCCTCAGTGCCTTTTCCGGTCCAGCTTTCTTTTATTTCAATTTCGACTGTGTGCGTTCAAGAAAGATTGAGCTTCTTTTAAGATCGCTTTCCCGAAAGCTTGAATTTTCTCGAAACAAATTTTTCGGAAGGTTGGTCCGACTCGAAATTTCGGTGGAATTTTCTGACAAGGTCGAGTGGCCTGTTGTCGACGAAGGGGGCTGTAATCGTTGATATTATTTGTCGAAGCCTCGGCATACAGAACGGCGCCGAAGGCAAAACGAGACGCAGAAGTTGTCCGAGCGCCGATCGGAGCGGTACAATTTTTCAAATTACACGTCTGCGAGGCGTCGTACGCTCCGCGCCGTCGTAATATCACGTCCTATACGTATCCTGGATCGAGGCGCTAGTCGCCTGGTGCCGAGCCTGCGTTATTTCTTGCAACAGAGTGTCCCTTCGCATCGGAGCTGATTCGCGTGCGCCTCCGCCCGTCGCAGACCGCGCGTAGAACGGTGTGCACCGTGCAACGTGCAACTGGCAACGTGCAACGCGCAACGCGCAACCAGTCGGCCGGCCGCGTCTCGTCCAGTAGCAATTTATTCCAACACGTTCGCCGATTTAAAAGCGGACCGATGATTTCGCCGCGAGATGATCCGGATCGGAGGCTCCCGTTTCCACGAAGCGACACTTTCTTTTTGCTTCGGCGACGTCTGCTAGAGATTTTAATGGGACCCGGCCAAGTGCTCTGAATACTTAGCTTACTCCTCGCTTCTCTCCCTTTTCACCGACGGTAGAGAATTCGCGACCAGACCCCTCCGCTTTTAAATCGTTCTGGATTAGCGCAAACTGCAGACTTTCATGCAAATTCGCTATTCGACCGATTAACTTATTACTTCGGAATTCAATCACAGATACGTGTACTGCTTCTCGAATTGCGGTATACCTATTACGAGTCTAATAATAATGAGTCTGTCCGACTTCATCGACACAGAGGGCTCCTCTCGGGGCTTGCAATTTCCTGCATCTCGACTAAAGGATTCCTAGAAGCAGTCAGTCTGGAAAAATTAGCCGACAAGTTGCATCCATTCTTTTCTATTCAGCTTCTTTTCTGTTAAAGTTGTTTTTATTATAAAGTTATAATTGCCTCATGTTACCTACAGTTATATTCATTTATTTACATATTTACAAACGCCGTTTAAAAGAATGAAGCCGTAAGGAAACTCAAAAGTGTACAAGGTGTTTCACACAACTTGTACACCTCTATAACTTCCAAAGTACACGTTGCACGAAAAAGTTTTGTACACAAAAGTTGCATAGTTTACAGGAGTACGTTATGTGGTGTATTTATTTTTTTCCAGGTAGAGACATTTCAGAGGTTTGAAAGTCAACTTTGTTCTTTTTAAATGGAATACTATATTTTTATGCCAAAATATGGAAGAATGTCGAACTTTGAGTAAAATTAATATTATGCGAAGAACATTTTCAAGAAGTAAAATGAAATTACTCGTTAATTATTAAGCTCAATACTTTTTTCTCAGAATTCGACATTTTTCCATATTTTGGCACAAAAGATATAATATTCGATTTAAAGAAACCTTGACCATCGAATCTCCAAAACACCTCCAGCTAGAAATAAAATAAATATATTACATAATGTATTCCTATGAACCATGCAACTTTTGTATAAAAAAATTGTGTGCAAGTTGCGTGAAACGCCCTATATGTGTCCTGGGCGATGTAGTGGAACATTTAAGTTCGAAGTGCCCTAGTATATTTGAGCATGTAATATTGCCATTTAATATTTTATGGACAAATAGAACATCTATCGTGTACATGTACATAGTCAGAAATACATAAATCACATTAGGAATATGTTTTCCGAACGAACATCGTTTATAATATCTGTTGAACAGTATAATTCCATGAGAATCAAAGAGAAGAATCGGTGAAAAGAGTTCCATAAAACGACTACGAAAGGAGGACTATGAGGAGATCGGCGCACAATACGGCAAAAGGCACCAAAAAGCGATAAAAATATTTTCTGGCTGAAACCATTTATCTATGTCCATCTTTTTGATATTTTATAATGACACGTTATATATGTGTATACTTACGAACATTAAATAAATAATAAAATTCTTTTTTTAACGACATTTCAAAATAAGAATGTAAGTATAGAATCCGACAGTTAAATATAGATGTTTGAAGACTAGTTTACCACCATTAACGATTCATTTGCAAGTAATGCAAAGTAATAAATAATTAATTAAGACTAAATTAACAGGATTTTAATTTCAAATTAACAACCAATTAAAAAATCAATTTTTGGGCTCCATAATTACATATTATCCGATATGAAACATTTAATAAAATGATTTTTTTAATAAAATTTGTAAATAACAATATAATCATAAAATACAAGTGGTACATAAAAAAGAACTGTAAGACATTTTCGTACGAAACTTCGATCACTCTCACTACTCCAGTAGCTTCTAATGGTAGCTAATTCTTTTTGCACATTAAAGCTAAGACTTTATCCTACACAATAGTATCAATTAATGAAAATGAAAGTAAAAATATTAAATGACATATAATTCAACAAAATTTATACCATCAAAAAGAAGTTTTGCAGAATTCAACTACATGCTCAGTACACGTATTCCCGTCAGCAATTAGTTAAACTAAGAAAACAGCAGCACTGTAAATAATCTAAGAATACGATAGTTTTATATTTCAGGTAAATTCAGGTTTGACGACGTGTTAATGATTAATAAAAACGAAGAGAAATTATACTACGTTGCGACCCAAATGTTCAGTTAACTATCTGTATAATTTTGTTTTTAATTTCGCGGACTTTATTTAAGAGGACTTAATTCCGCTTTTCGATGCCTCTTGGCCCACTGTGCGGCGTCAAAATCTCATAGCGCTAATTGATGACGCAGCCGCACAAAGAAATTACAGATTCCCGTGGCCGTGAGGAGGGGGCAGAGCGAGGGCCACGGGGCCCTCACCTGATCACGCACCACGGTAGCGAGAGGCCCGTCATTTTTTCCACTCGATTCTTTTTTATCCCCCTCGGAGAGCCCCCGTTCCCCAGTCCCGGTGCCGTCCCGGCCAGAAGAGAAGAGAAGAAAGTGGCCGGTGGAGCATGGGCAGAGGGGGCCCCCGACCGTCTCAAAAACATCGGCTTAGATCTAATTTTAATCGAGTCTCGCGCCGCGAGGCGTGCCCCATGAAAATGGGGGCCCCTTCCGACGCGACGCGGAGCAGAACGGAATGGAGCGGAGCAGGCAATCCTTTTCGGAGCCTTTTGTTACCTAGACTCGTTTCCTCGTTGCGTGACCGACGATTTTGTGGACCGTTGGAGGTCTCGTTGCTTCCAGGAAGTTGCTCGCCGCTCGAACACGATACAGATACATACGTGTATCCTCCGTTCAATGTTGCGATAATGGCTGCTACTTTTCGATCGAGGATTCCCTGAACTCCGGGAAACGGATTGACAGGTTCCACGGGAAAGATACGACTCCGGGAAAGGGCCGCAATTAATTCGGAGCAGGGATCAAAGAAACTTTGGACCGCCCTCGTTAAAAATTTCAACACTGTTGCCGGTCAAGTGGCACGGAGACGCGTGGTCGCCGTGAAAGAAAAAAGTGGAAATCTATGTTAAACGATTTTCAAGAGCCTTCGTTGGGCTAAAACACCGGTTTGAAACTTTGGAAACGGACTAGGACTAATAACAAAACAAGAGAGAACGCGATCAGAACCGACACAATTTCTGTGGATTCCCCTCCATCTTCCCGTAGAAACACGAAATTGAACGAAGACGGAAAGCTGGAAGACTGAATGGGTCAGGTTGTGGGCCCCGCCGTGTTCCCCTCCAGCTTCTACTCAGGTTGGGAAGGTCAGGTGGGGCCCAGCGGGCAGTGCAGCAGCGAGCCTCCCACGCCAAACAAAAGTCCTTAAGCCTTAGACTGAACATGATACCCCATTTACCTCCACGTACTAAATTTCTAAGTCCGATCTGCCCCCTGTATGCCTCTTATGTACATCGCCGGGGTACAATGCCGGGCCCCTTCGCCCCCCCTCGCCCCGCTCATCACCACCACACACCCTCGTCGCCCCGTCCATATAGGAGTTATGTAACCGTCCGTCTGCGTCTGTCCGTTCCTGTACGTCTCTTGGCCCAAGAAAAGCTTTTCTTTCTCCACGGATGCTGAATGGCCCGGGATCGAGGCGCACGATAGCTTTCTCGATTCGGTGTGAACGCACTCGCCGACACAGCCGCGAACCCAGATCCAGCTCGGGCGGAAAGGGACGATCTACAGCCGAGATTACACCGGGACGCATGATTTTTCCCCTCGCGAGGAAACACTTCGCGATATTTTATTGTTGTATACCGGGTGAATTCGATCGGAGACACTGTTTGAAATTTCCACTTCGCGACTTCTTCCCGATTCACGACTGCAGTTCGAAGATCGCAACGATACGTATCGTATAGTCTGACTACTGATTTTTATTGAGAATTTTGTAGCCTTGAGAATTAGTATTTAGAATATTAATGTCTTAAATTCGTACTGTATAGAATAGAAACTTGAAATTATATTAGATTTTTAATAGAAATTAGATTGTAATTAATTTTACATAGGGGTGAAATTGATTATAATAGGCTTTTTCTGTTCCGAATTTGAATTATTACAAATGTTTGTAGAAATTTAAATTGTAATAGATTTTTATAGAAATTTAAGTTATAATAAATCTTTATAGAAATTTTAATTATAGTAAATTTTTATAGACATTTAAATTGAAGTTGATTTTTATGAAAATTTTAATAAAAATTTTAATTCTAATAGATTTCAATGTCAATTACTGCCATGTGTCACCGGTAATTGACACTACATTATCCGTTCGGACTGCATCAATCATCGATGACTGACGATATAGAATTTAAAATATTATATTCTTCTATTAGTAAATTTTAAATAATTTGAAGATCATAAAAGAATGTACTTAAATATTTGTTACCAAAAAAGATTTTAATGAATATTATTAAAACACGGTGTTCGCGAACGAAGAGGAAAACTAAACAAGTTTGTCGCTTAACGTGTTAATGGGAATTAAAATTAATTGGTTTTAAATGGGGTGAAGGTAATTATAACAAAATTTTAAAATAAAGTTTAATTATAAAGAATTTGTATCATAACTTTGAATTATAATTATATATATAAATTAGAACGGACCAAGAAGACGAAGGAAGCGTTAAGAATATCGCATTTTCTCAACGCGGATGCGTAGTACCTGTAGTCTAAACAATTTACTGAAAAACAACCGATTGACTATCGACATTGAAACAGTTTTATATAATAAGATCGGTCGTCTGACCTTATTAGTAACCCTTATGTTTGAAAATTAACGGACGGGAAACTTGGCAACAAACTCTCGAATCTAGTGCGCATCGCGCGAACGACGCAGCGCACCGAAGGTTAACAAAGCTCGTTCTTTTGTTTCCGCTCTAATGGTATTCTGGATTGGCATAATCACCCTCGATTCCGGTTCTCGGAGAATAATCTGCGAATGCGGGAACCCGCATAAATATCCGCGATTCTAGCAATTATTGTCGAAGATTAGCCACTCGATACGATACGCGTGTTCTCGATGCGCGATCGGAATTGCAGAACTCGTTTCTCCCGTGCGACTGTTTCAGACATCATCGCTGCCCGACTCCGCCCGAAGGAGATCGCGGCGTTCTCTGCGGTTTCGTGCGCGGTCTGGTTAAATAGAACGCGACACCTGCGACGAGAGTCGGAAGAGAGTCTGAGGAGAGCTCCAGGAAGCCGCGAGGTGCGAGGAGGACTCTGAAGAGAACTCGGAAAAGGACTCGGAAGAGGAGCGCTTACACCGTGTTTTCACAGAGCCATACGTCACGGCGAATCTCCCTCACGGAATTCCATTTTAAACAGCCGAATCCATTCCCACGCAGCCTGTCCAATAAATCCCGAGCCGAAAACAAAAAGCGACTTCCTGCAGCCCCCCTCGAGTCCTATTTTAAGACGTCAAGTGTCATCCCCGGGGAGCACGGCTCCTCGAGGCGAGGGACGAAGGAGCACAGAAGCCGAGGAGCGAGGCGGCTTCGTTTGAGAGCCACTGCCGGGTTCAGATAACTTCGAAGCCACCGTGATAATGCGTGACAATTCGAATTTACTTGCAATTACCCATGGCCGGATGATCACGTGATGCCACGGCAAGACGATTAAGCCCTCTGCCTCGGCCCCCACGCCTCCGCCCCGCGGTCGGAACTCATTCTCTGTGCACAAACGCACGCAGGGCGCGGACGAACACAGCCAGACACACGCTCGGGGTCCGTTCCTCGAACGGTGTGCCGCGTATCGACCGTAACTAGTTGACTCGATTCATCGTTTCCTTTTTTCTACCTTTCATTCCTTGCTCTAGGCCCCCCCGGACGTGCTCCTCTCACCTGTCGGCCGCCGCGCCGCGCACCACGTTTCGTCATTTCATCGGCCGCAATCTGTGACGAAAGTAGTCGCTGCACTCTCGACACGCTCTCTTCGTCCCTTTCTCCCGGCTATCCCTGTTGTTTGACGGATCATTTGTTTTTTCGACGGCGGACGGAGCAATTTTTCCGCGTTTCCGGGCGCGGGCCGGGCCCGGGGCGAATATTGCCAATTTCGCAGCGGGTCGATGAACCGCCCACAACCCCCCCGCGACCACCTCGCACGACCGCTCCGCGCGCGCGTTCTGCGTCTAATTAATGAAAGAGGCGCCGAACGGACCACCGCCGGCCGTGTAACGCGATTTACACCGTTTCCCGAACCAGCCCGAGTCTGCCCGCCTCCTTCGAACCGCCTGTGTTCCGTCCGCCGACTTCTTTCTCGTTTTATCCTCGAACGGTCCCCTTCCGCTTCCGTCGCAACGAAAAAGCGCGAGGTCTGTCGCGTGTCCGATTTTTTCGGGGATGATTTACCGGCGGGCCAGGTGTGGCACCCTTCTTACGCGTCGCATACGTGCAGTGCTATTTATAGACAGGGAAATGAGAAAGATCAATTTCACGCGGAACCTGTAACGAGTTTCCGCAGAGAGAAGCTATTGGAAAATGGGTTATCAAACAAAGCACTTTTGAATACTCTTCGATATAACTACGACTCCTTTTTAACCAGCTAGCTGTTTTTTACGAGTATACTCGTCATGAAGAGTGACAATATTCTCTGTTATGACGAGTATAGTTTTAGTGAAAACTATATTTGTAAATTTTAATATGCTTTGAATACGTGGAAGTCAAGACGAGAGAAAACGTATAATTAAGAAGATATAAATAATTATTACTTTAGGTACGCATTTATCAATTTTCAAAGAGGATGCAACACCTAACTGGTTAAGGAACGAATAAGACTCGTCTCTACTGTGCGACCAATAACACTAAACCTATCAAGACGGTCTAAGTGACCGGTCTCACATTTTTTATTTGAAAGTTGTTGAAACTATTAGGTACAGTCATAAATAATTTCAGCTAGGTAGAATCTATTGTTCCTATCTACCCACTATAAATCATCGGGACAAACAAGTTTCTGCTTTCACTAAACAAAAAAAGGGTTCAAATAAATAAAATAAAAAAAAACAAGATAAATGACTGAAGAAGAAACGGAAGTTATTTATAAGTCGATTTAACATAAAGACTCTTCTATAGGAAATGATTCAATAAATTTCTTAATTTAAGCATATGTTATAATAAATAATTATGAAAAGTTTATATAAATTCAGTATTACTATCGTTACAAAGTAACACGGGTCAGTTACGTTTATGTCCCGGTAGGTTTAATGTTAACCCCTTGCACTATACATTGAGTTAGACTCGTGATGAACACTTCATAGATAATCTACTAAATGTGAATGTTATTCATTTTGTTAACGTTATTAATTGTCGTTAATCCTTTACCGATCAATTTATTAATTCTCTGTTGCTCAACCTGTTATTTTTATTTTAAATAATAAGCTTTTAAACCTGAAATTATTAAAGAATAATAATATTAAAATAATATGAACAACTACTCCTACAATTAAACTATTAACTATTTTACTTCCCTCATTAAAAACTTTATATTTTATTGATGAATTACGAAATCCACCTTATTATATATTAAAGTACGGTTACACGGATATAACTTGTATACGAAACAATAAACCAAACTAGATTTGATACTTCAGTTATCCAGAATCAGATACGAAAAAAAATTAAAACATATTTCAATCAGGAAAAGGTTAAGAACTAAAAAATGGCAAAGTCATCGCGAGCTGCAAAGCTGCATCGCCTAATGAACTCAAGGTTGAAATACAGAAGATAATTTTCATCTATTTATTAGATAATTTCAAGAGAAGCATCTAGGCCGGGCGAATGGCACGCAGAGTCGAAAAATGTAGTCGCGTGGCAGTTTTGGCATGGGCCCCGGTCGCGTCCGGGATTCTGGGACTTAATGTACCGGGTGAACAAGTGGCAACGAGAAGAAAAGGAACAAGAAGCGGCGGCGGCGGCGGCTGTAGGTTCGGTAGCCGCGTAAACGGGACGCAGAGAGGCCACGGGCAGAGAGAGGGGGAGAGAGAGAGAGAGAGAGAGAGAGAGAGAGAGAGAGAGAGAGAGAGAGAGAGACGGAAAGGGAGAGAGAAGGAACGAGGGCGAAACGGAGGAAAGAGAATAAATAAGAAGTGGTGCTCGCAGAGGCTGCCGATCGTAAATCTGTGGCCAGACCTCATCACCGACCGAATATTCTTTCTCCCCTCTCGACGCGGTCTCTTCCCCTGCGCGCATATGCATACCGCTCTGCTCCGATCATTCTCTCGTTTCTCCCTTGTTTAACTGCCTATTTCGTTTCGTGACTGTCCTTCAACCCCTGCTTTCCTCCCCCTTTTTTCGGCTGTTTGCCCTATCTCGATTTCCCTGCCACGGAATCCCTGAGTACTCTGTTCCTTCGCGGACTGCGTTCTCGCTTCTTCGGGCAACAATAACACCCCGCTCGCGCCTCCAAGCCGCTCGATTCGAGATCGAATGCAGTTGCTTGTTAAAAAGACAACAGTATCCGATCGACTAGCCTGTTCGCTTTACAGTTTAACTGCCACACGTGGCTAATAGAATTATTTACACGAATTCGAAAATGAGTTTTCTCATTAATCTATTATAATTTCCTAGTTTTGCTACGATTAGCGAAACTTTGCTTCGCAATTCTAATTCAATTCAAAGTACTTTAATTTTATGACATTTTTGAAGCTGTCAGCGTGGCAGGACGGCGTGGAAAGGACGATAATCGCGACGTATCTATTTTAATTCGAAACTATTTTAACACTTTCACTGCCACGCAAACTGCCTCGCACTTTTCATTAAAACGTATTTGATTTGATTAAATTATAATTGTAGCGTTAAATTGTATAACATGGAAAATATAGTAGGTTAACGTGGAAATTAATGTTCAAATTTGAGCATATAATTTGGTCACCTTCGTATACGGGTGACGCTACAGTTAAAGTGTTAATTCGAAATCTAAAACATATTTTCTGACCTACGGTATTTCCATTTTAGATGATTTATCGCAACAACAATCGCAATTTTTAACAGTTTTTTGTCACTCGAACGGCTAACCTTTTTGACAGAAAGATAGCTAAGTGTGTCGAGGATTATTTATAATATTATTCAACAATTTTGTTCAACATATTTTTTAAGCTACTTCTTCAAATTTAAATAAACTGTCAGAAACTATTAGGTAATTAATGTATTTTATTATAAAATCTATGTATTTCATAGTTAATCAAGTTGCAATATTTTTTTATACTCTGGGTTCGAATGGACCAATGCCTCGCCTTCCGACTGTTAAATGTAAACAAACTAGAATTGCTAAGACTATTATGAAACGCGGTATAGAAATTTTTTGGTGCACCGGGTTAGTACTGATTAAATGTACGCCTATCCCCTCGGTTCCCGCAGCGAAAAAATTCTTCGAAGTAGCATATTCTTTCATCTTTCCTTCTTAGTTCTCTTTCTCCGTTTCTCTGCAGGATCAGATCCTCCCTTACTGCTCTTTCTCTCTCGCTAGCCTCCCTCCCTCTCTCTCTCTCTCTCTCTCTCTCTCTCTCTCTCTCTCTCACTCTCACTCTCTGGCCGGTAGCCGCGCGCAGGAACCTTTATCTGCTTTTTTGCTGGGCCGCGACTAACGAAAACGGGCCCCTGCGGCCCCCGGTAGCCGATTCCCTCGGAAATTGAGTAGCTATAAAATTAATTATCCGTCGTACTTTATCGCCCGACCGTGGTTGGCTTGCACGTCGACGTGCCCCCCTCCCTCTCTCTTATCCCCATCTGACCCCCGACGGCCCCGGAAAGGCTTAACCGTTCAGAGAAGCAGGAAACACCGATCCAGCCGGGCGCAGCCGTTGATCTCGTAATCTTTTTCGGGAATCGATCCCCGATAAGTTTCGTCGGGCGCTCGATCGAACCCTCCAGACGATAGCGTATCATCGTTTCAACCGAGGGAAGACGACGGACGTCGATGATCCTTTTTTCCTCTCGGCGAACAATCGGACGACGACGAGAAGATCGATTTCTATCGGCGGGCCACGGTCGATTTTCTTCGATTGACGTGGGTGGGACACGCTCGAGCTGTGAGAATCGTCGAGGCGACGAAATCCTGGTTGGAAGTTAGTAAACTTCGGCCGGTAAAAGGAACGGAGCAAAAAGCCGGTAAATTTTCGGGCGAAAGAGTAGAATTTCGGATCGCTCCGGAACGATTCGTCCGTGTTCTCCTTCGGGAACGGTGCCGTCGGGAAACGGATTAAAAAAGAGTCCTCGGCGGTCCTCGCATCCTTGGCTAATGCAAAACGCGAGCGTCCCATTTGTAATCCCGATTTTTGTTCCGGGACGTTCGCGCGTATTTTAATAAATCTGCGCGCCGGCATTAAAAACTTTTACGATCCGGCCTTTTCCTCGGTCCGGCCGTCTCTCCTCCTCTCCCCACCCCTTCCCCGCCGAGAGAGCCGCGCAACCGATATTTTGTATTCGAGAAAGACTAATTACAACTAGTTCCCGGTAATAATTAACGTAAACCCGCGGTCGTAAACTTAAATGGGCCAGAGCGGTTCCCTAATTAATTCCGCAGCGTCGTCGTCCCGAGCCGCGGAAAGGAGCTTCATTAAGGACTGGTGAATTTTAGCGTGAGCGAACGAGACCGACTCTCCACTTCCCCCGCTCCTCCTCTCTCTCTCTCCCCCTCCCTCCCTACCCCTTTCTCTCACGTTTGGCACGCTCGTATCCTGCGACAGGATCGAGAACGGATCCCGAAACGATTCAATTTCTCTTCTCCGATCCACAGAGTCAATAAAAGTTAAATAACTCCCGTTCAGGTTCGAATTGCCCCGGACACAGAGGGTTACGAGGGTTAAATTAAACGCAAAGTGGTCGTGCCCGCTGAATCATACGAGCTTTCTGCTTTTTTCTCTCTATCCGCGACCACCGCCGCCGAAAATCCCGGCTTCGCTCGCCGGAAAATTTCCAATAACGGAGATTCGAGCCGGCGAAACCTCCGGAAATATTTATTTATTCATTTAGCGAAACTAGTTCGACCGTCGGAGACCAAACCGCGCGATAGATCGAAGCGTAATAGCATTTACAGGGTATTTATGCTAATTAAGCAGTGCTCGCAGGGTCAAACGCGACCCCGTGGATTCCGGATGCGATCGATCATTCGAGACCGCGGCATTCGTTAAATCGTTCATTGAGAATGGATCGCCCTAACTCCTAAGCTACGCGTTATACAAATTCAAGAACGCAAGTAACTATAACGAAGGGAATGGTCTGTTTTTAATATGACAAAACAATATGCATTTTAACCCTTTTAGTCGAACCTTTTCCGCTGAAAATGTTGTACCTAAGCAAAAAGTACCGAGCCAAGTTGATGTGATTCGGGGATTTGTTTCAACCTTTGTTCCAACCTACAAATTTGATAATGTGAAAATTCTTTTGAAAATAGTGTAGCAATTTTTGGAGACGCCTCAGAGCGGCCACTCGAGTGCAAAGGGTTAAGAGAATCAACTTTTCTCGAACGAAGCCCGCAATGATGTATCATTGCTCGACACGGTAACTGTTGAAACAAGAGGAGCGTCAATTTTTTCGGTTTATGTACAGAATAACTTTTCAGCCGACGTTATAAAAGTACCATGTTGTAGGAGATCCTACTGTACAGTATTCGCTCCTGATAGTTCGCTTCTCAATGCCTTAAACTCCCACAATCGCTTCTATTCCCGTATTCATGTTACTGAAAATCGCTTCATGAAAATTTCTTTACAGCGCGAATAACATTGCTATTCTGTATGGATGAAATATTTGTTTCATATAAACTCAACGAAGGAAATTGTAACAAGTTCGTTATGTAATTATAGTTAGTTAAACAAATCGCAAACATCTGTTCGAATCATCCAGAGTTACGTTGTAACATCTTCGTTTTAGTAATATTAACTGTTCGTTTTTTGCGTATTTTAATTTTATTGTATAGCGCGTTGCACGAGGTATCGAGTTTATATAAGAATGATGACCGCAAATTTTTTGGCGCGTTGTAAATTGTAATTGTATTTTATTATAGAGAGAAGTAGTGGGTAATGAGTAGATTGCGGATTTTTATGCAAAATGAAAATTGTCTGCATCAATTGCAAACAATAGAAACTATATAGTAAAATTCATTAGATCAAAAATAATATACTTACAGTTTTAAATTTTAATCTTTTTAGTATTTTTAATTGCAACTATTCAATTTTATCATAATTGCATAAAAGTATAGTAATGAGTATGAGGCAATTGTATGTTGTTCGTTTGTTTCGCTCCCCAGTTATCTAACTACTGGGAGAGATTACAATGGAAACTGGCTGATCCGGACTAACAATAAGTAGAGTGCCAACAATATTCGGATAATGATAAATTCGAATAAATTTTTATTCTACAGTTACTGCAATTATAGTCACTTCCACCGGGAAGTCGTTGATTTATTCATCCGAACACATATTAATATGAAACTTGTCCAAAGTTTAAATAAATTCAATCTTGCGATTTTTATACGGCAACATGTATTAGTTATTTTTAGCGTTCAATACTGTTAGCGTTAGTTACGATGACAGATTTAATTTTTATTAATTTGAACGGTATTTCGTTCAAATTTCGTATTTGGTATTTATAATTTATATATATAATTTATATATAATTTATATATAACGGTATTTCGTACAATCGTTTTCCAAAAGATTGCACTGAATTAAGCAGGTTACAGGTAAAACGTATAAAGATAACAGTCAATACTGATATTAGAGGACCGGATGATTAAGATTCTATTGTACTGTATTTCTCTCGCTGTACAGTAGACTGGAAATCCGTTTATCTTGGCCAAAATTATTTTACCGTTAATATAAGGTTCAAGGTCATAGCATAAAATATATATCAGTCAAAAATATATACTAACATAAAAAAATTTAAAATGACTTCAATTATTTATAACAAATAATAACTGCAAATTTTGCAGTTGATATTGTATAGGGAATAACAAAAATAATTAATTTCAATTTCGATTTGGAGATTTTTTGTTTACAAGGTTATAAAATATATGTTATTACAGCTCATAGACTTATCCGAAATAAGTAATATTTTTAAAAAATTTGTATTAATATACAAATTGAAAAATTCGCTTTTAACTACAAATCATCGCTATCCAGACTATTGCGCGCTTTTACAACGGAGTAAAGCCTTCCCAAATCAAAAATACTTCCTGTTTCTCTCCATAAACGAATTTGGTCTTGAACAAATTCATGCGGCGCCTCAAAGCATACAGAAAAGTACTCGCAATGCTGCAAATCGACAGCCGCACGTATATTCCATTTAGAAATTCTAAAAGTTGTCCGTTGGCGCGAAGCCTCGATCGAATCAGTTTCAGGTAAAGGCATGCTTCCTGCTCTTCGCTCCAAATAAATAAAAATCTCGTAAATCTGCATGGAAATGGATTCGCATTTGCAGTCGTATTCGCGCGTTGGCAATCGAGCAGCACCGATTTCCATCGATGAAATCATCGCGTACGGTAACAGACGTTGCGTAGCTACCGAGCCGCGATTACAGGGTCAAGTCAGGAGCGAGCCGGTAGACGAAGGCTCGCACGAAGGAAGCAGGACAGTGGGTAACCCAATTCCGTGGAAACAGGAGCCAGGACGAGCGTCCTGTTTCGCGAGGAGTCGTCATCCCGAGACTCGAAGACACCGGTCGGTTATTTACGCTGGTCAGCAGAACCGCCGATGACGACCGTCTGCGATCCAGCGAGACAGAAAAGCAAAAGCCTCGAAACCAAGCGATGTGTGTTTAAGTGTGGCCCTCGTTTCTATCTGGGGCCCCTCTATTTCTCATTTTCTCTCCCCGATGCTCTCTCCCGCTCTCTTTTGCTCTCCGGCGCGGTCGCAGGGGATTCAGGCGAGAGGAGAGAGGGGCCCCTTGCTCACTTCCTAGGGATGCTGCCCCCGAAAGTCAGGTTCCCATGCCCTCTCGCTCGGCGTCCCTGTCCGGCCCTACTGGAACCGGATCGGTCTCTCTCTGGGCCACGAGGCCCAGTCTGCCACCTGTCCCTGCGCCACGCCGCGCCGCGTCTCGAAGGAGCAACGATGTCTTCCTACATGTTCAACATGCATCGTGCTCTCGCTCCATTGTCTCTTGTTCCGGTTTCTTCTCCTCCTGCTTCGTCGTCCGTACTCCGGACTCGAGATCCTGCTTTTCTTTTTCTCTGCTTCTCGCGCCTCGCGTTATCACGACCCTTGTCCTGGGTCAGGGACAGCTCCCTTTCTCCGCTTCTTCCGATAATCTCCTCTCGCGGAGAATAAAACGAGGCTTCAAGTATTTTTGGCTATTTAACTTCCTGCTACACCGTTTTCATCAAGGCCCCAAAGTTTTTCGATTGTAGTAATTTAATAATAATCGTAACAGTGTTTATTGTGTCAACGGGGTCACAATAACGAGCACGCGAGACAAAGATAGAAAAGCGAAGAATTAATAGTAATAATAATAATAATAATAATAATAATAACAATGAAAGGAGATAGAATTAAACAATCTGTACTAATATGAAAATTAGGTAATGAAGATAGTAATAATATGAGTTTACATTGAGAATAATAATAATAGCAACAGGAAGAGTAATTGTACGTAATAGGAACAGTAGTAAAAATAATAATAATAGTAGTAATAACAATAATAATATAAGATTTAGTATTAAGGATGATTGGGAACAATAGTGATGGAAAAGTGTTTAAATGGAATAAAAGTATAGTTAGCATATTATAATTTCTTAGAAGAAGAAAATTTATTTTTATTTCGTGATGACATCTGCTTGAATGCCTAAATATTGATGACAAGAGAATTGATAACAAAGTCAATAAAGACTCCGATAAGTTGGTAATTAAAAAGTTCTGTAAGCCTAATACACGATCTGGGTCGTATTGACTCGAATCACCATAGGAGGGTTAACACGTCCAAACGCACATAATCAACCACTAAAATTTCCACAAATCCAATGCAATGTAATTAATGAAACCAAAACAAGAAAGTTAAAATTCATTACAGTGTATGACATTGGAACTCTTTCGCATTCGAAACATCCTAGCCTAATTCAATTTGTTCGAATATTCAAAATTGGTAAAACATTAGTGTTACCCAGTGCCACATTCATAGTTAATTATTACTATGAATTACCATCACGGGCCAGACTCGTCGAAGTACGTTTGAGAATGTTAGAATTCCTTGTACAACGCCAGCTTCGGTAAATGTTTTGGTAACTATACAGTAGTTACCATAGGGAACATACATCATCCTTATTTATGTATTTACATGCATCGTAAATTCCTAACTTACCGATCTACATACATATTTACAGTTCCTTGCTAACAGAGAAATTCAGAGAAAGGCGTGCAACGTAAATTAATATTCGTTGCTGATTTTTCCAAGATACACGGGGCTAAAGTTCAGCGCCGCGGGAACAAAGCAACGAATTAGTTGTTTGCATAACGATCGAACGTCTTCACGCAGCAACGCAGAGTTTCAAAGGGCTGAAGTTCGCCGGGTTCGAACAGCGTGTAACTAGTTGGCCGTGTAACCGGATAACAAAGTTGCGGAAAAATCGGGTCTGGCTCATTTTTCTTGAGCTTTGCTGCGCCGCGCCCGCTCGCTCACCCGATACCCCCTAGGGTTTCGCTTCTTGATCTTCGGATTCTTCAGCGCGACTTTAATTAAACTTCCTCGAAGATGTTGTTCATGAAGGCATTAAGTTGAAATTAAATTCCTCTTTTTCTTC
>CM052154.1:1583529-1671147 GCA_028455555.1 Augochlorella aurata
AAAAACAGTCGATGACATTATTATTATTATTATTCATATGCTGGAAGCAGAATTGCTTTGTGAAGTCATAGGAAAAAATTACAGATTAACTGTAGGAGACAAGAAGACGATACACCTGACGGTCAAGGCACATTGGGACAGAAACAAAATCTACTTAAACTGTTATTATCATCGTATAATGTGACATGATGCTCTTGTTTCAAAATAGTTTGGTGTCTAATGGATGTTCGAGTGAAATGAAATAAGAACAGTTGCCTTTAACATGCTGGAAACATTGCTGACTTTAAACGCGAATAAGAGATCAAGTCATGTATGGCGTGTTTCAAGAGGATAAAGATTAAACTTGAATGTAAGATGATCGTAATTATGGTTATTAAAAGCCACTGAACAACCCATATGGAATGTATATAATCACAAAAATCGGTATTCAATATTCTCGATCTGCTTACATTGGTAGCCTTGATACGGTGACCAAATGACCGAGCAGTATTCTACCCTCTTCACTCGGGTGGCGACTCGAAGACGCCATTCAAAATTGTTATATCACGTTTAAAAATAATTTTAACGCTATCGAATTTGTTTATATTTAAAAAACTGTTAATAGTGTAACAGTTGCATTAGTCACAAAACTCAACTCTCGTATGTACAAAATGCATTAGGTTATATGAAATGGAAATATTATAGATCCGAGAAACTATTTTGAATTTCGAGTTAATATGGCTCCGACTACAAAGGGTTAAACGAGATCGAACGAGGGAAATGTGTAGGTATCTCATAGTTAAAGCATTCTTAACCAGTTAGCTGTTGTAATTTCTTTGAAAAGCGTGTGAGTTATTGTAATTATACTCCACATGGTTGATTTTCATCATATTTTGTATAAACACTTTATAAAATATATAATTATGTGATAAAGAATATCAGAGTATATATCCTTTTTAACCAGTTAGCTGTTCTGACGAGCATACTCGTCATGAAGAAATGGCAATAGTTTGTGTTATGAAGAGTATACTCGTTAAAAACAGCTCGCCGGTTGAAAAATCATGATAATCTACTTAATAAAGCCAAGTACATAGCAAAACCAAGTGACTACATTATAAATCTATCTCGCGAAGGAAAGGTTTGATGTGAACGTAACTCCTAGTCACGAATTTCGTTGGTAGACGTGCAGGTAACATTATTCAACATGCAGGAGAACAAATGAACGCATTCTTTACTGATGGAACGCTTAACCGAACCTTTAGATACGTTTAGAAATATACTATTGCGATTACACCAGCGTTCAAGGTTGCTAAGATCTGACTGTATAAGAATAACGCTGTGAGAAGAGTTAGTAGAATTATATTAGCCAGAAGAGAGTTAAGCTAGTCACTGTCGCCGAGAGGCCTCGCATAGCGCAAGTTAGCGCAGAATTACGAGGAAACATCCTCGATCGTGAAAGATCAAAGAGAAGGGAACAGGAATCCCCATTAAAATTACAAGGGCAGGGAGCTGGAAGGTAGTCGGAGAGTGACCGAGGTACCTGATGTTCCAGTTGCAACCCTTTGCTCAGTCCAGAAGGGCTTCCCTATAAAAATGATCCCGTAGGCTCGGCGCGGGATTGATTTAGTGGGCTAATGACGAACCGAGCCAGCCTCCCACACGAATCGGGAGTGCTTCGGCCGCATCTCTCTTTCTCTCTCTCTCTCTCCCTCGCTCTATTTCTCCGCTCCCAAAGGTATTTTTTTACCTGGCCCCTGCTCGTCGAAGGGGCCCCGCCGACATCTGGTCAGATTTTGTTTCACAAAAAAGTCCAGTAGGCCCTTATCAAACACGAACGAGCAGAGCTCGGAGGAGGGGCGAGGCGAGAGACCCTGTGGGAACTATTTCCGAGGCTTTCCCATTCGGCTGGCCCCTGATTGCCTTCTGGAATCATTTTCCGGTGATGTAACACGAGTGATTCTTTGACTAACGTGTCGCGCTACGTTTAAGCTCCTTTCCAAAACATCAGACTCTAATAATAACTCCTCTCTGACAAGGAGCGTTTAGACTTTGTTGACAATTTCTTCGCTAAAAGGAGCTATGTAACATGCATCTGAGATTTGGTCTTCACGCTAGATTAACCCTTTGCACTCGAAACCATTTTACAGTATTTCCATTTTATATGACCTAGTGCATTTTATCCGTATGAAATTGAGTCTTGAAATTCATACCGCGTTTACACTTTTAATAGCTTTTGAATTATAAACAAATTTGGTAATGTAAAAATTATTTGAAAACGTGATATAATTTTTAGTGATGCCATAGAGAAACCACTCGGGTGCAAAGGGTTAAGCATAAATAGCTTATGACTATCAACCAATTATGTACATATTTAACCTTGCGTTTTTAACATTCAGAAGAGCTGCTGCTGATCTTTTATTTTGTTAAGATCTTAAATGTCCTACTCCCATGTGCTTTTGACTTTTATACGTCAATAAGATCTTTTAGGTTTACACGTTATATTCCGCTAGTCTGCTTTAAGTTTCGCCTCATCACTACGGACCCAATAACTCGCATTACCTATTTTGGCAATAATTATTGTGAAATAATCGATCTCGATAAAAGTTTTACTTAGGTCTCGCGTTTTTATATTGTCACTGGTGCATTTGCTTTTACGTTTTACTATAGTCTTTAGAGACTAAAGACTAAACTCATCCTTATATGCTCATGCTTTCATACAATGCTTATATAATGTTCTCGATAGGGTTGAATCCAGATTTACCGATTTACAGTCGCATCTTGTGTTTCTTCACAGACCTATTTGGCGTTTTTTTAGATATACTTCGCAAATCTGTTCGAACAACATTGTAACTCCGGCACCTTTTTGACCTTTAGACTGCAGACACGATGCCATATGATGTCACTAATTTGTACGGTATTTTGGGGAATAGTTTGAACCATCAAAATTATTTATGCTGCCGTACATTATATTATATTAGGTAAGTTAAATATTTCACAAATATTTCAAAAATCGAATCAGATGAAAGTGAACCACATACTCTCATATGAGTATAATACTAGCGACCCCATATGATATCTCGCCGACAGTCTAAAGGTTAATAATCCACGCGAGCTAACGTCTTTTCCCGTTTTTCCCCGGATAAAGGAATAAATTTGAAGCAATGTAGCCGAAGAATTGGGTATTATTGTGTGAGGACTTGGAAAAGGGGACGGCGATCGCGGCAAGTGGTTTCCTCGACATTCCGCAGCGGCCCCGTTTTTTGGTGGCACGCGACACCCCTTTGTCTCGCGGTCGCGTGCCCCCCTGGCTAACGAGGAAATTTTTACACAGAAAAAACGGGGGGGGGGCAAGAGAACGCGTGCAACTGCGGGCCCCTCGCGATCCTCCTTTCGGGAGGCTGGTCGACGGGGCACGCGCAGCCTGCGCTTTTTTCCCGATCGAAATTTATGGATTCTCGTCGGAAATTCGGAAATCCAGGGGTCTCTTCCCTTCCGGAGTTCCCTGCTTCATTTTTTCCGTTTTGTTCCGTTCCACCTTTCCCGGATCATTCGAAAAAAACGTGCTCGCAGCTTCCCTCCACGCGCCACATGGTACGTTGTCGTTTTTTCTCTCCCCCCATCCGCGTTCGATGGACGTCTCCTTATTTTCCAGCCCTCGACCCTCGATTCGGACCCCTTTGTCCTGTTTCGGGGCCCTGCCCAGCGTCCGGCAACGTTCCGAGTCTTTCCTTTTTTTTCTCGCGGCCGTTCACCCCTCCGGGCCAGGAGCGAACGGAAAAAAATTTCATTGAAAATTTGCCTAACCGTCTTTCGCCGGTCACAATGCGCGGCTCGCTCCTCGAGGGGACGGAGAAAGTGGACGTTCCGCGGACGTGTGGCGTGAACGGTGGCTAGAGATCTCTTTTCAGGGAAATCGAGCTCGATCGGGCTTTGTGCCCGAGTCTCTCAGCGCCTCGGGATCCTCACTCGATCGTGCACAACGGACTACAAACACGAGACAAGTGGTTCATAAATAATTTCCGATCGCGCCAATCACTGCCACTCTCTCCTCCTCTCGAAGCTCCTCGGAGGTTTTTCCGATTCTTCGGTAAACATCGTTTCGAAACTCCCGTAGAACTTCCGTACTTGTTCCGTGCTCGGAAGAAACAGTGGCCAGCGAATCGCGGGAATCGCCACCCCCGCGACGATTCGACTCGGGAGCTTGGCGGCCAACCGTTGCAACTCCCGGATCGCGGATCGAGGACAGAGCCGTGGCGCAATTGGGGCTGAAAAAAGGGCGGTTCCTAGAAAATCCGATTTCCGCAGACACCGCGTTTCTCGATGCTATTATGCATTCCATGACGAGGAAGAAGGGCCAGACAGCGGCGGCGAGGATTTTTGACAGCAGGGGTAGCGCGTCAATGGGAAATTTGCACGGCTAAACGGATTACAGATGTTTTCGAGCCCGGACGCACAATAGAAAGTCGACTCGAGCCGATTCTTTGATTCGAGGTGAATTCGGGATCTTCTCGCGTCTCCACAACCCCCAGGAGCGGACCAACGGGCCTCGTTCCCCTGTAAAAATATGTTTTCTCAACTTTGATCCGTTCATCGTTTACCCCGTCCGTCCAATCATCCACACCTCGTGTAATTTATATTCTTCTCGGCCGACCTCTTTAATCTCGCTGTCTTTCTAGAAGCTGTATAATCTGTAGCAACGTCTCCAGCTAATTCATACTTTGGCTGGATTGCTTCCGTTCAGGTGTCCGGGGTTGCCCTCTAGTTCCAGCCCTGGTCCCGCGCGTCAGCCTTACCCGCGTCAAGACGCATTCAGAGCATTTCGCCGGGGTTTTGAATAATCCGTGGCCTAATGCCGCGTAAACGTCGACCGTTTTTCCATTTTTCCTGCCGCTTTTTATTCTTCCCTTTCACCGACTCTCCGACAGCTTCCCTCGCACGTGGTACACCGGGATCGATTCTGCCCGCGCCGTTCCCATAATAGGGGCATCGGCTGTTTTGATTACGGCCTGTTTGCTGAATATTAATCGTCCCGGGGTCCTCTGACGTTGCGACTTTTTATATCATCGAACCGCATCGCTGTGTAACAGGTGAGAAAACAGCTGGAACAAAAATCTGAAAATGTTCGCGCAACTTTCGTCGCTGTCAACAAACGCGTGGCAATTAAATGCTGGTGTTGAAACCACCCTTGAGGCTCCAAATATGTCCTGAAAGGAGCCTGGATGGTATTAAAGAATTTTTCAGGCGTGGTCGTTTCATTTTCGTTCGAATAAAGGAAGAAAGGGATTCGGTAAACGCTGCGGTACAGGCTGCCTTCCATCCGTTGGATAATCTCGTTACGGAAATACTCGGCCACTTGCGCCGGTCCCGTCCATCCCCGCAGCCGCCGATCCGCCCCCACGAGCCCCGGTTTTCACGTCGCAGACCGGCCTCTTCGCGCGCAATCCCTTCCGCAAACATCTGCATTTCGAGCGGCCGTATCTTCGGATCCGTTTCCAAAGCCGGCCTCTTTAAACAAGGACCTACGCTCCCGCGAAATCGAGCGCGGGGGTGGCAAAACAGATCGACGAATACACAAGTTAATCCTTCGAGTCAGCACGGAAGAATCGCGCCCCCTCGGATAACTCGATTCCTCGTCGGCGAATGAAAAGTCCTTCCGGCGACGAACAGAACTTGAAAAATCCTTCGCTCTTTGTTTGCCAGCGGTGTCCGTCCACGCGCTGCTGTTCACAGAATTTTCTTTGTGTAATGAGCATCGGTGAGAATTATCCCGGAAAACTGCGGTAGCCCGCGCGGCGTCGAAAAAAGGGCTTGATCAATCGGATTTTACAGTCGCGGAAATGTAACGCCTCGGTATCGCATTACTGTGATATTGGATGTCGATGCGGGATGCTGACAACAGAATTTCAAAAAGGATATTAATAAAATCGTTCGAGCTTTGTTTCAAAATGGAAGTCATTTCCAATTGTACTTCTTGCAATCGGCGTGGACAATTTTCAAGTGAAATAACTTTCACAAATTCGTTCAAGTAACATTAATTTTGTTCAGATGATGGAGCAAATTTTTGTTTATTAGAAAATATCTAAACAAATTTTAGAAAAAACACATAGTTTAATAAACTACTCCCTCTAATGTCTCGGCGAAATTCGAATCATTTGCTCCGATCTTGACAAAAAATTCCTCTTTATACATATCCGAATGTCTTAGTGAGTGCAATTAAAAATGGCAAGACTTAAGTTAGTTATTTAGTTAGTTATTTAAAAAAACCAAACTACAGACTATTCTTCTTTCGTATCCATATTTATCAAGCCTGAGATTTCTCAAATCAAAAAGTTAAAGCAATGATAAAAATAAGTAAAATAATTTACTTATTTTTTAAATTTTCTTTTTCATTTACGTAACTATATTTTACTATTATTATTTCATTATAACCCCATTTAATGTAGTTCAATAACAAGTACAAACAATCAAATCTATTAAAAAAATATGACAAGAAATAATTTGTTAACACGTTCCGTGCCACGGCAGTTTTCGAAGACTTTCCATTCAGGCCGCGTGGGGCGTATACGACCCACACTTTAAAGATTTAAAAAAAGTCGTTTAAGATGTATGCTTTACATTTTTTCTATACTGCAAGGCTATAATTAGCAGGAAAAAGGTTTAAATTTTAATATGCATTAGACAACAAAGCAATAAATTTAATTTTTAATGAATTATTTTAAAAATCATAAGGTCTAACGTTTACTTCAACAGACGAGTTACAAGCTCCTACTTGATCATTGTAATAATTTAGCTAAAATACGGAGTCCCTAATAAACCATCAAAAAACAGAAAGTTCCGCTAAATCTCAAAAACAGCCTGTAGTCACGTCCGCACCATAATCATAAACTGCGTCCCTTTCTAATAGGCCATGGTCGCCGAATCCTTACAGAGAGTCGAAAAAAATGACTCCCTCGCCGCGTGGGGCGTATACGCCCCACGCTCCAGTAAACGCTATATACGTGATGTGAAGATGTTTATATTCGATGCTACAATTCATTTTTTAAAAATCATTTGTTTTTCAATGAGAATTGCAAGTGGCCTGAACGGAAAGTGCAGCGTGGGTCGTATACGCCCCACGTGGCACGGAACGTGTTAATATTGCTTATCCCTCCCTCATTATTTGATTTTTCATATTTCATCATTTCATAAAACATTATAGTTTCTACTATACAAAAATAAAGCCACGCTTATTCAATACCTATACTTCATCTGGTTTTAACTGGAAAAAATATTTCGATGGTATTCGAAGGACTGTACTTATAAGTGAAATAAATTAACCCTTTGCACCTGAATAACAACCCTGAGGTCCCGCTAAAAGATCAGATATAATTTTTTGAGATAATTTTTACATTTTTATACTGGTTTATATTTAAAGATTTGTTAAAGAATTGCTTGATTTAGATGTATCTTAGTTTATCTTAATTGCTACAGTAGTCAATTATAAGACCTTATTTATGGAATTCCTGGCTATTTTCATTCTACCCAGTTATCACACGAGTACACAAGTACTCGATTAAAGGTGCTAGCTCTAATCTCGTTTTAATAGACTAGCAATAGCGATTAGAAAAATTTTGGCGATTCGGTTCGCTGACTACAAGGTCCTGATGACCCTGAGTGGTCCGAGGACTAAACAGGACCTCCACGTATGGAATTGTGCTCCATTTCACGAACGGTTGTGCACGCAAAGCTTCGCGAGCCAGCAAAAAGGACGAAAGCATCCTCGCTCCTGTTTTACCTCGGCGAGGGGATCCTCGCAATTCTAGTGGGTCAGTTTCGGTGGCAGGACATCGACCAAACGACCGAGACGAAGTCGGAAAAGGTATCTGAAAGAGAGCGAAAGAGAGAGAGAGAGAGAGAGAGAGAGAGAGAGAGAGGGCAGAAGAGAGAACAGGTCAAGGAAAAAGACGAAGACTACGAGCCGCGTGCACTTGCTCCGAAGTCGTCCGGGGGGCCCTATTTGGGCTCGTCCGTCGATCGGCCAGTCCCAACACGGTCCCCTGTTTCGGGGCCACCCCCGAAAATCCCGGCGAACGAGATCAAACGTGCCGGAGCAGCCGATTTTTTTCTCTCTTTCCCGGCGACCGCCTCCTTCGTGTTTGTTTGCTTGTTTGTTTGCTGACTTGGACGCGAACTGATCATTTCGGGCCCCTTTAAGGGTCCACGGTGATCCGCGTCGGGAAAAAGGATCTTTGTCGGTGTTTGCTGATCGCAAACGTTTCCCAATTATTGGTCCGGCACTCGAGGACTTCATTCCGCGGTCGGATATTAGTAGTGTCACTTCGAGATCGTGACACCGCCGCTAGCGATATCCTGATCAATGCAACAATTGTGGCGGGGGCGTGTAAAAACATCCGCCCACAGTTTCGTTTATAGAACTTCCGCGAGCGAGTTCATAAATATCGCCGCGCTATTCTCGGTGCGCGGTGATATAATACTTTTATTTCGTTCATCGGAGCACAGATTTTTATCCCGCCCACTCGTCCACCCACCGGCGACTTTACATCCAGGACTTACGGTAAAGAAGTCGCGTAAGAATCAATGCGGCGAGCTCTGTGACAAAATAATTAGTTTCGCTTGCCAGGACAGAATTTTCCAGTCCGCCCACGCCATCCCCGAGCCACTTTGCACCCCTTTCGGGCAAAGAGAGGCTTCCTAGAACTTTTTTTGCCGGCCGATTCGGTTCTCTTTTTTCCCCCCGGTGCCCCCCTTCGATAACAAAGAGGTCGGACAAAAGGAATTACGGGCGATCAGGAACGATCGACCGAGATTCCCTCGCCCCCGTGGCACGATATTCCTTTTGATATTTCCCGGTTCTGTAACACCTTCCGCGTGGCGTGTGCCCCCTCGTCGCGTCGAGCGACCGGAGAAAAGGGGTTGTTTGCGGCCCGATTTTGCGGAGGGCCCCGTCGGCATTGTCGCCCGGAATCAATTTGGGTATTGAACTGCAATCGAGGAAAAGGGGTTCCATCGGCTGTGCGTACTCGTCTGCGTGCGCGCGTGTGCGTTTGTGTGCACAGATCCACTGCCGATAGCATTGTCGACGGTATTGAGCCATCAAAATATTAAGGGTGGCGCGCGCTTCGGCTCGCAGGTGCATCGATTCCTCTCTTTTCCTCTACTTTTTCTCTCGCTCTCTCCTTTCCCTTTTTTTCTTTTCTAGTTTCCCATTGTGAGAACGCGCTTCTTCTTCGCGCCGCAGAAAAAAGGGTTCGATTGATCGCGCCTCGTTATTTTGCTGATCGATTTCGCCCGTCCCCCCAGGAGCTTACTCTGGTAATTCTTTGTTGCGGCACGGACTCTCGTTTGTCGCGCGATTTGACTTTCCTTTCACGAGACCAGGAAACGGGTTCTCCTTCCAAGTTGCTTGTTCGAGGTGGGAACAAGACCTTGCGATATCCATTCGATCGAATATGCGAGTCTCAAGGCAGCTAGATAAGATTTGGTTGCGATTAGAATCGATAAATTGTGTAGGCAGTTGCAGATCGGCTACGGCAATCGTTCCACAATTTATTTATCGATAACACGCAGGAAACAATGCGCTCCGTTTCGTGGTGGCGCCAATGAAGGAGCGATGCCACGATCGCGCCTAATCATTCGTTTGTCTCACTCTTCTTACAACTACATTCGTACGTGCACGATCGTATTCTTACAGTCAGTAGTGGGTTTTCTTTGTTATTCGTGGATCGAGGGACGGAAAGTGTGAAAGTAGAACGTCAACGAGCTACGCATCGGGAGACAGGCGTAAAGAGGTTCGTCCAACCCTTCGATCGCGAAGGAGGGCGCGGAAAGGCATAGAAAAGGTCAAAGTTAGGCAAATTGGTCGATAAATAGGGGTCCCGATCAATGGATCCAATGTGACTGGGCCTCCTCGAACCCTTTTCATCGGCGAAGAAAAAAGAAACGGGAACTGGGACGAACCTGGTGGAACTGGTGCACTTGCCGATGATGGATTGTGGTCTGATCAGGCTAGTTACAATAGCTCGCGCCTGTCGGAATTTACGTCTCATTTACATGCGTTGTGATTCATATATCCACTGTACCAGCTAGACCACTGTCAATTTACATCCTAATATTAGATGCCACGTGTCCGATCTTCTTGAGAATATCGTTTAGGACAGTGGAAATGCAACGTGGAAAACTATATTTACAGGATTCTTGACAATATTACAATATATTCGTACAATCTGGATACACGGTAGAACAATGCGCCTGCGCTTTAACTCCTTGCCATACTCTGACAAATCTAACACGTGATAGAGATTTCTGGTAACAATTTCTTAAGTATGAATGCCATTCCGTTCTTTTTAATCTGAATAAAATTCTGATTTCTTGTCATCGGTATTTAAACGTTTTAGTAAGTGTAGACACACGATAAATGTAAATTGGCGCTTTTCTTCTTAGAAATGATTACAATTGGAAAACTTCTAATCCCTGTAACTATGAAGGAAAGGGGTCAAGAGGCTTGTAACGAGTAAGAGTTATAATACCGCCGACAAACGGGTCGCGTGCGACGTACAAAAGACAAAACAAAAGACTAATCACTTCGATACCTTCGCATTTACGACAGGTGTCGCGATTGAACGCTTATTAGATCTCGACAGATCTCCAAATCGATCCAATCTCATTTATTTAAAAAATTACATAATATGGAGGGGTAGATCCTACACCTCGCACACCACAAGGGTCGCCACCAGAATGACTTGATCAAACCCTATAGAAAACCCTCTCGTTTGCCGAGAATCCACTAGAATTTCAAGGGACGAGCTAGAACGGTGGTTAGTCGGTCACCTGGCCAACGATGACGTCAGGAGAAAATACCCCGTCACTGGGCCAAGGTGCAGGAACGTCCGGCTGGACCCCCATGGGTTCCCATGACCTGCGCTGACCCGCGTCTAAGGTGCTCGTCGAGAGGGCTCTCCTCCGTGGTGACCTCGCCCGTAGGTCACGCATATGTTCCAAGTTTTGCGACTTCCTGGACGGAGCCCCGAGATTTTTCCCAAAAACTTGGCCCGCCCTCCCCGCTTTTACGATATCGAGATAATGCCGGCTCCGTTGTTTGCCGGGAGAGGGGGGATGCAAAACAGCAGAGAAACGTTCGAGTTCTCATGAGATTCTCACAGCCACCGATCTACACCAGGATCCACGTCACGGTGATCGAGCGTTTTGGGGTGAAAAAAATTGGTCAGTTTTCGGTTGGATCCGAAAAGCGGTTGCTGACACCAGGGTGACCTCCGCTGAGCCGTTGAGGTTCTCGAAAACACTTCTTTCTGCGGGGCACAGCACGCGCTGCAACGGCACGCGCGGTTTTTTAACGTTTTTCTCCGGAAAACTGGGGTAGCTCGAACAGAAATCGCGCGTTCCCCATACAATAGCCACGAGAAGCATGTCGACACCTTGCCAAGTGGATGAACTTTTTTCAAATTCGACCGAATGACTTGCGCTTTATTGAGATGTTAAAAGGATTCGTTTGTTGGACAATGTTTAAAATGAGTTTTACAAAAATTGTACGTGGTTGGAATGGTAAAATATCTGAGTCCGCAACGAACATTTGAAAAATGCGTTTCGCAATCCTTTTAACTTAAATCTTTAATTGTTGCGACTAATTGAAAAGACATGATTTTCATAAATGCCTACAGGACTCCTTTATCTCGTTATCTAACAGAGTAGTCGGTCCAATGTCTCGCAAAAACATTCAAACTTTCCGCGACGACTGCACTTCGTGTCCCGGATTCTGTGAAAGGGTGCAAAGGCTCCCCGGAAGCAAAAATTAGGAGACTTAGACTCCAAGTTCATTCGAACAAAAACGTTTCCCAATTTTTTTTAAAATCTTACACCTTTCGTAACTAGTCGGTTGTAATATTGCGGGGGTCCAATGGTCGAAAGTGCAATGGGCCCAATAAACTTTTACCTCGAGCGCTTCTCGGCCAGAGGTGGGGTTAACCATTGGTCGTCAGCGAAGTCTGGCTTATAACAGGATAATCCGGTGGTAGTGGTGGGCTCGTGCGTCGTGCGGGCCCCATAATGCCACTTTTCACCGGTCAGGGAAAGGATTAAACCGTTTGGGATGAAAAAAAGGAAGCCAGTTACGCCCGCGCTCGTAAAGCAAGAGTTTCTGTCATAAACGCAACCCTTTCCTCGCTATTGCCACAGCCACGCTCTTAGCTGTTTCTTCGGGACCCGGCCAACCTTAACCCTTTCGCCTCGGCCGGTCCGCTTGAAATTTTTTCAACTTTACTAACATCTCGAGACTCTCGGACAATTTTTTCAAGCGTTTTTTCTTCGCCTTCGGTCCAGTGTCTCCTGAACAGTGCTGGGCCAACAACGAATCTCATTGCTTTCTTCGCGTTGTCGTGTTACACCCCCGACCCCCCCCCCGACTTTTTGCTACCGTTCTAGCGCGGACGAGAGTCGAGAAGGGAAGCACGGACATGCTTGATTTTCGGGAATCTCCGGGTTTCGCAAAAAATTTTGTCTACCTCATCCATCGGGACTCTTTCCACCCCTTCGTCTCTCCGCTTGCTGCGCTCCGTTCGTAATGACTAGCTGAAACGCGGGACCGAGGCCGCACCGGAGGCGGAAAAAAATTTCTGTCGAGAGGCTAATTTGTCGTGCGCCGTTACGAATAATATTTGAGCACACTAAGCCGTTTGGCCTCGCCGTAAATTTCATCGACCACGCGGACAACCCTTTGAGAAATTCAGTCTGCCGGAAATTTTTATCGGGGGCTATCGTGTCCCTCAATTTTCTGTATTTCGAATATGCTCTGTAAACGGGACAACCTCTCTTGATTTTATTTCGAAAACTATTCTAGGGTGACCTGGATCGACTGAGTGTTTAGAAAACGTTGATAATTGACAGATTACGATTTCTAAAGGATTTATAATGCTTTAACGTGGTATGCATTATTCAAACTCGAAGAACGATGGTTAAGAGATGTGTTACACAGAAGTATAATCTTGTTTATAGTAAGACTTCTAAATATAGGATGAAAATTTGTATTACGTGAACGAAAATATTCATTTTATTTTTCTTATTTCTTTTTATTTGTTACATGTGTCAGGTGATTTATTATAGCTATAATTATAACGAACGCATGCCACATATGCGGTTTACAGGAGATCAAGAAACGAATTGCAAGACGACGCCAAGCTCAGAAAAAAAGACAATCACATTTTGGCGGCAAACAATAAAATAATACATAATATAATAAATATTATAAAATAGAACAATATTGCAATATGAACAATGCGTTATACGCTTCACTAGAATATGTAATTTTAATTCAATGAAACGTATATTTATTAATATGTCAAACGTTACTCAAATGTTAACAATATGTAAAGTTTCTTAACACTTGTCCGCAAGTCTAAATACACAAGCATATCTGAAAATCAAAGTGTCTTCCGATCACGACCGTTAGGACACTATCGGTATTATTTAATTGATTTCGAAGCAGGTGTCCGTCACCCACGCTATCAAAGTACCGGCAAAGAGAAGACGTATTTTTAGATCTCGCCGCGGAACAGAAAAACTGTTGTACGCGTCGCATCCGATCTGTCGCGGCACGTTGCTCAATACCGGGTGTCACGAATTCGAAACGAGTCGGGCCCCCGGGCACGGTTTGACGCGCGTTCCTAATTCGTCCGGGCGTGGGGTCCGTGCGGGGGCCGGATTCGACCTAAAAAACCAAGCGATGTTCGACCCGAGCCCTCGCCTTTCGTGTCTAGTCGTCCCGTGACCGTGTCCCATGACGGAATATTTGCTCCTTCTTCTGAACACTCGAAGTTTGACGTTCCTCTACCGTTTGCCCAATAGACTCAAAAAATTTGAGAAATAGGGTAGATGTCCCAGTTTCTGCGCCTCTTCCAATTTCCGTGCCCTCGGATACCCTACGTCAATTTCAAAATAACAGACACTGTTTTCACAAAGATTACTTCGCTTTGTTCCACTGAGAGCGTTCATCAGCTGACTTCTAGAAAATGAACAATTAACCCTTTGCAGTCGAAGCTATTTTAATTCAAAATCAGAAATATGTTTTCTGGTCTACGGTATTTCCATTTTATATGATTTATTGCAACTCATGCATGTGAAATTAAGCCTATTGACGAGTACAATTCTTGCAGTTTACCAGTTTTTTTAATATAAACCGACTTAATAATGTAAAAATTACTTGGAAAATGGTATAGCAATGTTTGATGGCGTCTCGAAGTCGCCACTCGAGTGCAAATGATTAATGAAAGTGACTAGACACACAAGATGTGTCCCGTTGCATCGTATGTTTTGCATCGTTTCGAAGTTCATTGTACTTACAACATTATTAACACATTATCGACCGGAGACGTCATATGACGTCTTTCGCATATAACGATGTGGCGCCTGCTAGACAGTCTATACTAACTCTTAAAAAATATTAGAATA
This sequence comes from Augochlorella aurata, assembly GCA_028455555.1. Classification (NCBI taxonomy): domain Eukaryota; kingdom Metazoa; phylum Arthropoda; class Insecta; order Hymenoptera; family Halictidae; genus Augochlorella; species Augochlorella aurata. The sequence continues at coordinate 1,597,966 of CM052154.1, forward strand.
CTTCGGTATCGTATGTTCAAAATTACAAATGATTACCGTATGTGATGAAGGAATTGTTTATACTTAACCCTTTGCACTCTATTGGCACTAAAAATTGCTATACTATTTTTTAAAAGAATTTTCACATTATTCAGGTTTGTATTCGATAAATTTAAAAAAAAAATAGAAGTCTTCTATAAGTAAACAGGTCCAATTTCTTATGCATCATATTGAATCAAATGTCTTTGCTTTGAAGTTGAAATAGCCTCGACTGTAAAGGTTTAACCCTTAACCAGTCTGCCAATTACTGTCAATTATTGCTTCAGTAAATATTGCTGATTTCCAAATCGATAAGTGCAAGTGAATTTACGCTAAAACATTGAAAACTTGACGAGTTGATAGATGATTACATTAATTTTTAAATAACTACATCGACGTATAATAACGATAGCTTGTTTAAAGTTGCGTAGTGCCGCCATGATCACTATAACCGTTTCTACAAAAATTCCCGGTCACTACTGTGTTAACACAGATCTTCGGAACACTGACATAACCTCGTAAATAATTGTTTTAGAAAGGTTACGTCCTCAAACGTCAAGATTTCTGTGCCAAATCTCGCAGGTTCGTAAATCCCGTTTCGCTCGCTGGTAACGATAATTTGTGGAGCTGGTTGAAATAATTGCACGCTTGTGATATAACAAGGTAATTCTGTAGTTAAAAACAACAGTTTGACGACATCCCATATAAATGCAAGAAACGATCGTTCGGGAGATCGAATGGAGATCGGTTGTGTTCTTGTAACTGAAATCGTTGGGATCAGTTGGTAACGGGTTAATCTGGCGGAATTCAGTATAGCTTCTTCTCTCTGGTTTATAAAGGTTAATAATACCTCATAATGTTTTGCCAACCGATCGTACTAAATTAAGTTTCAAAGTGAGCCAAAACGTGGAGACCGCACTTGTGGTGGTCCCGTACTCCGTCTCTGTGTTCTCTGATGAAGCGAGTTGTTTCATTTTGAACTTCAGATCCCTACGAATATTTTCGTTTCTAACGTTGTTAGAATCTGTAGATTCTGATCGTTTAATTTCCAGCGAAGCCGCTAATGGTTGCAATAAAGATCCGCGATTCGAAGCTGGAGCAGTAGATCTCAGCATCTTGATAAATGCGTGCGCATTCGGCATCCAGTCTAATGGTTGCAAAGACCCGCGATTGAAAAATAGAGTAGTAACCTAGGATCTTCGTAGAACGGTAGGGTTGTGGTACATTGTGCGTCGTCGAATTAGCAAGGACGTAGACAGAGACAGGAGGAAGGTTCAAAGAAAAATCGCGAACCGACGAACTCGGTTCTCGACCGGGTTGCTCCCACGGGGCCCGAGAAAAATCGAGAATTAAGTCCCCCCCGGTGTCGTCAGCGTGACGAACTCGCGTCGAGCAGTGGCCCGATCTCGCGGCTATCATTAATCTCCGCGGTTAAGTGGAGCCGCGGCGAAAATATTTGCATATCGGGTTGCAGGCAGCAGCGGCGTTTTCATCTAGTTTGATCGATCGTCCCGGCGAAGGAGAGCGACCGGAAAAATGGTACGGAGGGCGCCTATGCGGCCAGAAAGATTCGGGGACGCCGAGAGAGGAACAAAAATCGAGACAGATCTCGGGCGCGGATCCAGCGCCGCAGTGGAAGTGGAAAATCGCCTTGAGGTCCCCGCAGGGTCTGATCATTGTCATTCAAACGACTTTAAGTACGCCGAGGATCGGACGGTTGAAATTAAGGCGGTCCCTCTCTCTCTCTCTCGCTCTCGTTCTCTTCCTCTTTGAAACCCTCCTAGTTCTCGCCCCCCAACGGCCGATATTCGGCTGGTTTGCCCCTCAGACAAAAGTCCGGGGGCCATCTCCACGGAGTTAAACTCGACGTGATCACGGGAGAAAAAGCCGAGGTGAAGAAGAAGCTCGGCGAAGGGGATGCGCTTGGACCGTATGCAGATCAGAGCACAGATGCTAGCGAGGTAACGGGCACCTCAAGTAGCCGGTTTTTAGGGACGCCGATCGCGGTACAGGCGTTTCCTTGTGGTCGCTGGACGTTGATCCGAACCACCCTCTTTTGCGTCTTCTCCGCGGTTTACTCGCGTACCGTTTGTTTGCGATCGTCTATCAAACTCGAAAGTCATTTAGATGCGGTCGAATCATTCCTTAACGTCGATTTCAAGTGCAACACCGTTTCTCGCGTTTAATCTTTTTTCATATTGGACTGCCTATGCCTATAACTTGCCACAATTGCCAACCTGTTTTAAAGCTCACTGTCCTTACCACTTTAGATCACAGAAGGAAATATTACAAAGCAATCAACAGTAATGTTGACTGCCTCAAGACTTTACATAAACATCTCTATTTTTTTTAAAGATCGAGAACCCTTTACTGCGTCCACACTGGTGTCAATCGAGTGATTATTAATGTAAATATAATCTACCGATTAATCGATCTATATAGATAGTTCTATTAATCTGTTAAACTATCGTTATATGTCTCCGTAATTTTCTTGTCAATCGTTATCTATACTCTCTTCTTGATTTATCCTTTATATTCTACCAATGGGGTATTCTCCGAAAAAGATAAGTGGAAAAAAAATAAATAAATTTCGTGGTACGGAACGCGAAGGGATCGTTGATCGCGCCTGCTATGATCCAGCGAAGACATTGGAGATCCCGAGGAACAGCGCGATATCGTACGGTTTCCTGCGGATATCGGCATTGTCGATTTCTCACGCACGAGCGCGGCGCGGTCGTGGCAAAAAGCAATGGCGGCCGGTGCTCGTCACCACCTCGCCGATTTCACCGGTCATTATCCACGAGCACGTACACGCATCTCGTCATGAGGCAGCTCGCCGAAGACACGGGCCCGGAGACAATCCTTGAGGTCCATTACCCTGGACTTTCGACGACAAAACGGCCACGGTGCACGGTCCGCTGGTTTTCAGTATTGGCGGTGAGGTTAGGTCGATCGAACGGTCGGCCATTGCCACGGTTGATCGCGCCTAATCGTAATAAAATGTGCCAAGGTGCCTACCCGCGCGGACACCTCTCGCAACACAGATTTCTATCTGGCCGGTCCGTTTCGCTGGTTTTTGCCGCACACAACGCGGCAGCGGAGGCGTTTCCTTCCTCTTCGGCGGATCTCTCTGCTCGCCTATCGAGATCGAGAGAGGATCCAGGGATCCTTTGCTCTCGGGACACGCGACGATACCTCGGAACAATCGGGCCCCGGGTGTCCCGGTGCGAAAGGCGGTGCGAAAACGCGGACATATGGCAGCCGGAGCCGCGCGATTCCCTTCCGCTCGGCTCTCCACGGGAGAGCTCATTTCCGAAAATCGCTCCGAGACTCGCCTCGGCCACGAATCGTCGCCGCTCGCTCCGATGCCCAGATAATTATCGCGGCTACACAACGTTTCGTCGACCGCCCGTGAAAACAGCCGCCGCGTCATCCGCGACAAGTTCGCCCGAGGATTCGAAGCTGCGAACAAATTCAATTACACTGCATTCCACGGATTGAAAACGATAGATCCCGTTGCCCTTTTTCACTCGCTCTCGCATAATGGAATCGGCCGGATGGGAATCGGAGGTTTTCCGCCGACTGCACGATCTCGAAGCCTATGCAGTCTTCTTTTTGGACATTATTTTCCACGATGGCTGCGGATCTTCGCTGCAAAGTCGAGTTGCCCAGGCTGCCTGGCTAAAAGAGCAGTCCTTCGAGCACTTGTTTTGGCAAATCTATTGTTTTACCTGCGACTAATCTCCAGCGTGGAGTAGCATCTGTCGCGGCCGACGCTCAATCGACGGAAATTACGCCAGATGTCATTCATCCGGGGTCAGAGCGAACGTGGTAGTCGGTAAAAAACGGGCTCGTCGGGAGGAAAAAAGTCACAACAAGCCGAAAAATCAAACAGCCGTGGCACCCCGCGACGATTCCGATCACCCTCGTGAGGAACGGCTGGAGCGACGCGGCAGTCCGCTTGACCCCGGCCCGCGAAACAGACAGAGAAGCACAGGGGAAAGAAACAGAAGGAAAAAATGCAGAGGGCGAAGAGCAACAGCAACAACCGGAACATTACAAAAAAGTCGGTCAACCGCAGATACGAAAGGAACGGAGGGAGGGAAAGAATTGAGTCGTCGCGGCGAGCTCGTCGGAACGAAAAAACGCATGCAACGTTGTGAAAAAAGAAGAGGGGTAGTTTTTCTTGGTGGCGCCGTGGACCATCCCTCTCGAAAAAATCGAACTCTCCATTGTAATACAGATTTTTTAATATCCCGATGTCTCATCGTGGTTTTTCTCGGCGGCGCTAGGGATCATCCACACGTTCTTGCACGTCCCGCCTAAAAAAGTATAGTTCTTCCACCCTGCAAAAAGCAGAGGAGCCATTTGACCTATTAACCTCCAGTTTTTGTTACATTCTACAGTTTTTTCTCATTCGATTAGTCCAAGCCTCTTGAATTGTATTTTCAACCCCTTTGCTTGTATCCGTCTGTGAAATATTTACTTATTTATTTATACTGCTATGAGAGCAATCCATTAATATGCAACGAATTAATAAATATGAATATGGTAAATGTCGCTCACTAGGTACAAAATATATAATGAAATTATTTCGTTATCAAAAATTTAAAGTGACACGAAAAGAATTTTCGTTACGACAGTTGTTAGTTATTGGAGATCCATCACTAAAATTATCGGCAATGTCAATCAATATTATAACATATTAAATTTTGTTGACGATTTTAGGGCTTTCCGACTCATCTTATGATCTAGCTTTGGTGAGAATTAATCAACATTCGTCATTATGCTGTTTGATATATATTCACAGTTACATTTACGTTGAATCTGAATATCACATTATGGTTTCTCTCACGTACGATAGGAAGAAACACGTGTATCTAATATGTCGTAGAAGAGTGTAAAAGTTCATTAAAACTCGAAGATCAGAGTATTGATGATTCCATTTATTATTTTATATACGAATATGATACCGGCAATTGATCTCCTGGATTTAATAGGAAACACTCTTATTCTAGTTACGACGGAAGTATACTTATGGTCGTACAAATACATTCTCCGCTCGAGCATGTAAGATGCGTATACCTATTATAAAATTTGTAATAGGATAAAGCGATAAACTCTGAATTCGACCAGAAAAACCAGTAGCGAAGCAACAAGGACCGATCCTTGAAAGGAAAAGAAAAGAACAAAAGAAGTATTATGGAGTCCCTTGACAAAATTCGACTTTTCACCCTGTTACGTCTCTCGTGAAACCACCCCTCCACAATCACGTGCTGGTCGGTGCCGCAGAAAGATTACCGGCAAGCCGAATCGACGGAAAACGATGCGTCACTATGCACCCGGGTGCATCCTTACGCGGCGAGAACAACGGAAGGCCTCCCCGGTGACGCTGCGTTTCTCGTCCTGCAAAGGATCCGCTCCGAAATTCGTATTGTCTACGGTGTCAAGCGTTTCCTGCGACCGTTGCGTGTCGACAAATTGAATTCCTGTGGAGATTGCGACAATTTTAAACGCATCGTAAAGGATCCTAAAAATATCAAATATCAGTCGTGTTCGGTTAACGGGTTCGAAACTATCGGTCCGTTATCGCGGAAAGGTGGCGGGTGGGGCGAGGTAAGATAAGCTGCACGCACGGAGCTCGTTAGATTCTCGGTGCATCGAAAATCTTGTAAACGAGCTGCCGGATTGCGCGGAGAGGAGTATCGCTCGTCTCCTATCTTAGACGTATCTTGAGACGTCTAAAAACGAGGGGTCCCGACTGAGTGGCCGTTAAAACAAAAGCCTAGAATAGAGACAGACGCAGAAAGAGAAAGAGAAAGAGAAAGGAAGAGAAGAGAGAGACGCTGCAGAGATCTGTCATGAATTTATGTCAAACCGTTCAGTTTTTGGCTAGGCACCCAAGTTCTCGAAGAGTGCAAAAGAAATTATCTGAACCGCGAGCGAATCAATCCGGGCGGCCTCGTACTGACGCTAGAGATTGTTCATTCTTATGTCGCTGTAATGATAGTGGGATGCTCGTCGTGGTACTCAACGATTTAGCTTTGACGTCGAGCTAACGCGATCATGGGAAACAAGGAAATTTCGTGCCACGATTTTCATGGTTGCGAGGGCGGCGAGAGGGGGACGGTCGGCGGACGATCTTCGGGGGTTCGTTTGATAAAATAAACCGTCGCCGGCGAAAGGCGAAAAAGGGTGGACGCTGGCGGTGGAAGAGACAGAAGAGGCAGAAGGGGCCAAGCGAAGCGAAACGAAACGTAGGATAGAAGAGCAGCCGCCGCCGTCGTCGCGCCGCCGTGCCTGCTTAATTAACCCCTCTCCTAGAGGCCTCCCTCTTATTTAAGCAATATCAATTTTACCACGACGGTCCTCCAAAGCCAATATTGACTAGGGCTGTCCCCTCTCTCTCTCTCTCTCTCTCTCTCTCTCTCTCTCTCTCTCTCTCTCTCTCTCTCTCTCTCTCTCTCTCTCTCTCTCTCTCTCATCTTTCTCCGCATCATCTCTCGAAATCGGAGAAGTCGAATTTTCCGGAGCGAGATTTAAACAGTCCGCGCGACACGTTCGAGCCTCCTCGAGCCACCGGAGACTCTATCCAGCCGCGATAATATCGTATCTCCGTCAATTAACCGAACCAATTACCATGCTTGGCATCCGAACGGAAAAACAACCGAAAAGAGCAGTCAAGAAGCGCACCGGGAGGGGGAAAAAAACGAAACACCGGCGAAAAAAGCGAATCGTCAGCTCTCCGAATCCTTTCACCGGGTCTCTCCCCGCGCGCATTGCGGAACGGAGCGGTGCGGAGCGGTGCGGCGTGTGTGCACACGCGGCTCGGACGATGAAGAGAAGAACGAACGCGAAAAAAAGAAGATTACCGACAGAGGGAGGAGAGAGGAGAGAGCAGAGGAAAAAAGATGGAGAGAAGGAGCAGATTTTTCGAGCAACAGAAGAACTCTGCACCCGGACGAAATAGACGCTCTGCGTGTCTCGGGGAGGCGAGGGTAGAAGAGACAGAGAGGAAAAAGGCCGACTAGAAGGGAACACGATGCAGAAAGAGGGGGTAACGAGAGACGAGGAGAGCAGATAGTTTAACCATCGCGAGGCTGCTGGAAAAAAGAGAGCGACGACAACGAGCGAGAGAGACCGGCTGATCCGGAGAGAAGGAAAGAGCGAGACGGATCGGAGCATACGGAGGACGCGATATGCCCGCTTAATTATCCCTCCGTGCGCCTCTCACGTATGCGCCTAGTTCGTGTTCGCCTCCTTGTCTCTCTGTTCGCTCGCCGGATCGCTCCGTCTCGGTCCCTACAGCGAGAGTAGAGCGAGTAAACGCGCACTCTGCTTCGGCGAGGAGTGGGGGCCTTTGCGTGGAGACGAGAAGGGAGAGCGATCGAGAGAAAGAGAGAGAGGGAGAGCCTGTTCTCTGGTTGCAAGGTGTGTAAGGGAGAGAGAGAGAGAGAGAAAAGGAGCGAGGAAGAAAGAGAGAGAGAGAGGAGGCACTCGGTCTCGGTCGACACGGGGTGGGGGTAGTGCACGCTCCAGCCGCTCCGAGGGCCGCCACGGCGGCGCAAAACATTCAGTCGGCAAAAAGTAGCCAAGGGGTGAGCATCACCCTGAGGTACCGGAACCCGAGCCACGCATATCCTATCTGTCGGTGAGAGTGCGTCCGAGACATATCTCGAACGAGGTGAGAGAGGCCGGACTTCTTTTCTCGCCTCCGAACTCCCTCTTCTCTCGATTCGATTCGATCCCATCCGATTCGATCCGATCCGATACGATCCGAGGAAGTGGTTAGGGACCAAACGAAAGAAACAAGGAAACCGAAGCCGTCCGTACGCGCGCACACGTTGATTCTGCGGTGGTTCCTCGTAGATCCGAGAGTACAATAGCGAGAGAGAAAAAGAAAAAAAGAGAGAGAGAGAGAGAGTGAGTGATCCGTCCGTACGTCCTCGGATGAAGTGAGACAACAACCGCGTGCCACACGACGAACCTATTCGACGACCGACTCGGCTGGACTGGAGTAAAAAAGTGTTTTCTGTGAGCTGTAACCCCGCGGCATACCCCCCTCCCCCCTCGAAGTTATAATCAGTGAATCGATCGAAGATTAGGGGCTGGTTCTTCGAACGGGCCCGAAGATACAGGTCCGAGAGTGTTATGAGACCGGGCGAGATCGCGCTCGATCCTCGCGTGGTCCCGCAAGGTCGCAGCTGAGACTTTCGAGCCGGTCGGAGACGGACAGCTCAAGGTCGCCGAAGTCGGTATCCAGATCGGGAGGACCAAAAGGCGACGAACACGGCGAGCAGCCCGGCAACCACGTCAGCAACGTCGACAGCTACGTCGTCGTCGTCGAGGAGCACAGGTGCGCACCGGGGTAGATCGGCCGTTCAAGGACACCGGCATGGAAGTGCGCGCGATGGAGTATCGTCCCGTGGTGCCCACGGGGGTGATACCGACCGGCCTGCAGGACTATCACGCGGCCATACCCGATCTCAGCCCGCCAAGGAGCCAAGGATCCTCCACCGGTGGCGCTTCCTCGATCGGAGACTACGCGCCTCGCATGTACACACCGCCCACGCCGCCCACCCCGCACGACGACGAAAAGGTAAACGATATTTCGTACCGCCGAGCTCCGCGCGCCTTCTACCAAGGTTACCGAAACCACCGTCTCAACGTTACACCGTCTCAAGGTCTAGACGCGCATAGACCTTGCAGCTAACTCTGGGGGGCTCGATGATTCCTGTGGGGGTTGTTTTTCTCGAGATCCTCGCGTCGCGGAGATAGAGGAATAGCGGTTGGATTCGAGGGAGCTCGAATCGTAGCTTTCGAGTATCGAGCGATCTACAAGGTGTACATTTACTTGCGCTACTAAAAATTCTCTGTTTGGAAGACCTCGCATTGCATGGATAGTGAAATTTGGAAAAGTCAAGGGATCCTGATCGCAGAACTCGAGACGGGGCGAAGTGTGTGGAGTAACGAGCGATCTAGGTGTTGATCTTTTATCGTAGGCGACCTGTCTCGTGGTCTTTGTGTTGCGCAGACTGTGAAATGTGGAACGATCGAGAGATCGCAGGAGCCTAAGTCAAATCAAAGCGAGCCTAAGTTTCTGGAGCATCGAGCGACCTAAGTAGTGGTCTTGATTTTAGGCATCCGAGAGTTTTCTGTTTGGAGGTTCTCGCGTTACACAGGTAATCAAACTCGGAAAAATCGAACGATCCTGATCGTAGGATTCAAAACAAATCGTTGTAGTATGTAACGATCTAGGCAGCGTGTTCAATCTCGGGCAATTGAAACTTCTTCAAGTCGAGGATGTCTCGTTGCGCTGCCAATGAATTCCTAATAATCGAGTTCTCGTTCGAAAAATTCGAAACAAGCCTTTATCGCATAGAGCGATGTTGGAGTTAATTTTTTATCTTGGAGGACCAAGTATTTTCTATTTCGCGATACTCGCGTCACGTAAACAGTAAAACTAGGGGAAATCGTGAGATCCTGATCACAGGATTTGAAACAGTTCGAAGTCGTTGGAGCATGGAGCAATGTAGGAGGTGTTCCAATCTCGTCGATCTCGATTCTCTATCTCTATTTGTCGCGACCCAAACTAAATTCGTCTTTCATCGGGAATAAGTTTCGTCTCACCGAAGAATGGTAATCGGCGAACTAGTTAAGCGAACGTCGCTCCAAGCGACCACAGGTGGTGCGACACGCATTTTCGTCGGAGCAATGTGTCTTTACGCCTTCACGGGTGGAACATGTGTTTCCCAGAACGCCTTGAGAGGCCGGCATTCCTAGAGATTCGAGCGGATATTGCATCGAGCCGAAATGCCCGCGCTCAAACATTTGCCCCGACGCGACAGAACCGGGCCGTTTCACAATCCGTATCGCCAGGTTTCGCTAATATTCGTAGCGTGAGCACTGCTGTTCTCAAGCCGACGTATTTACTCGTCGGTAGGTCGTCCGTGGTCGGGAGGGACGGTATAATTTTCGACGGGTCCCGCCACGTGCGTAACAGACGCAACAAGCCCGTCGGTTTCGGAACACGCGTTCCAGTTCCGCGTAGAATCGCCGTAAAAAGCGAGCTTCGAAACGTTGCCGCGAGTGACACCAGTCGTTGCTGACCGGCAATCGACGCCTAGAATATCGTAAACGTCTCGTTAGTAAATACTTTTTTCGTTCGTTTATTATTTATTGGACTCGTTAGAAGGGATCTCCGTAGGCTCCTCGGAGTAAGATGATTGCACGGGTCATTAATAAATCTCGCATTGTTTCTGAACGATACATTCGACGGGATTTGCTCGATTCCAGCGTCGACAAGATCGTAAGCCGCGCGAAGCTTCCTCTCGAGATTGCAGCGAAGATCAGGGTTTGCCGGGGGATTGAAAAATCGATCCTCGAAAGAATCGTCTCGCGAGCAGAGAGCCGAGAACCGAGAACCAAGGCTCCTCTTGGATTCCACCTCCGCGGTTTCAAGGGACAGAGATGATGCACTCCGGTCTCGTTACGCGGGCAAACTTTCGAAATCCGTAATCGAGTTTCCGAGTCTCGAATCGGTCTGCGAGGTCTGCGAGGTCTGCGAGGTCTGCGAGGTCTGCGAGGGCCGCCTCTTCGATATTCCCCTTGAAACGACGCCGGTTCATCGGATTTCGGGCCGGCCGGCTAATCGCGTTGCATTATTTAAAATTCGTCTCCGCGGCGGTCGAGTCGCGATCGATCTTGGCGTCTGGAGGCGACGAATCGATCTGTTCTCGGTTAGTTTGATTAAATTTTCACCGACGTACGTGGACAGCTAGGCCCTCGCTCCGTCACGCCGCGCCGTCTTCGGATTTTCAATTATCGGGTACTTGTCAACAGGGTCAAAGTCCAAAGAATTTTCATTTCTCCGGAGCAGCTCGTAGAATCCCTAATTAGTCTTTTGATCGTACAGACTCGCTGTTGAACGAGCATCGAACTATACTCGTGTACGGCTCGTATATCGAAGACAGAAATCGAGTTACAAGGTTTGATCCAGTGATGGATATCCGCAGTCGATTGATGATCCGCAGACGAAGCTCCGAAATTCGTTCGCGAGGGTGTCGGCGTGCGCTCGCCGGCAGAAATTTCCTACGATTGTGCTCGAAACGAGATCAAGGATCACCGGAGGCGCGACTGAATGAAGGGGGAGGAAAATCCTGGCGGTGTTCGATGTCGCCGCTCCTTGGCGATCTTCTCACGGAGTCTCTGCATAAGGGACAGGGATCCCGGAGGATCAGGGACAGAGAGAGAGAGAGAGAGAAACGATCCACTGACCCCGGTAGAGATCTTAAAGGCGCATTCATGCCGCGCAATTTTCCAGAAGTGGACGACAATAAGACGCTGTCACAATAAAGGCCCGGAGAGGCACGGAGAAAAATAATCGACCGTTCTGGACGCAGGAATAAGCGATACAATCGAGTCCTGAATCTTTCCTTCCTTTCTCGTTACAACGTCGTTTTCTTCGATTCGATCTCTCTCTCTCTCTCTCTCTCTCTCTCTCTCTCTCTCTCTCTGTCTCGCCTTCTCTCTCTCTCTCACTCTCCCCTTCTCTCTCCTTCTGTTTACTCGCTTTGTTCGCTTTGTTCTCCGTTCTGTAGCTCGTTCTCTTTGTAGCAGATTTTTTCCGCTTTATCTCCGCGATTCAATCCTTTCAATATTACCACCCCCGAGTATCTGTGCAACTTGTGGCTTCCGCTAATAACCACTCTTTATTTGACGGTGTCTCATTTTCCGAACGCGGCGCGCTCCGCACTTTCTCGAACAATTTTGCCTCGATAACATTTGTTAGTTTCATAGCTAAACTATTTATCCGCAGCCAGGTAAGGGCCTCATTGATCAGCCCATTCAATGCAGCCGGGATTGGTAAACTGATTACCGGTTTAAAGAGTTTCGATTAACGAAGAACATCCGAACAAGTAGCTCCTGATTTCTCCCCGATTAAAATTGTGACCCCGATTATTAAGTATCATCCGATCATGTATCTTCCCTGATTCTAATTATTCGCTTGTCCCACTCGTTTCTTATTTCGCGTGCTTACTCTTCGTTTTTTCGAAGAGCGCGCTGCTGCTCGAGGGTGAATCCCAAATGTCTCCGACATGGGGGCCACGGTTGCGACGATTGTGAAAAGCGACGGGGGCGGGCATTCTTCTGGCGGAGCTCGTCGTCGACGAGTAATTCCATTTCTGCGTCACCGAGATTCTGAAACTTGACCTGTTAAAAAAGTCCTTTGCCGAGGGGTCTCGTGTTCCGCGGACCCAGTTCCCGCCTTCCGAGAGAGAGAGAGAGAGAGAGAGAGAGAGAGAGAGAGAGAGAGAGAGGAGGAAGAGAGAGGGAGAAAGAAAAAGAGCTTCGCCAAGAGGAAAATTGCCGGAAAAGCCAGTTTTCCATTCGTCATCGCGCAACTAGAAGGCTCTCTCCTTTTCCAACCCTTGTCGATGGCCGTTGGAAAATTAACGTCGATCGATCCTTCGGTTTCCTTTACTCGCACGCACCAGAAACGATCCTCTCGAACAAAAAGGAACGAGTCTCGATCGTTTACTTTCAGCGATCAGAACTTCCTCGATTCGAGGAATCCCGAAAATCTGGATCTTCGACGGTGCCGAAACGATGGCAAATTATTCTCTCGCGTGAAAAACTCGTCCGCGATAATGGGAAGACGCCACAGGAGCGAAAATAATTACCGGGTGTCTAGTTTGACGTGGGATCCGAAAATTCCGCAGGGAGCTGCGAGAAATTAGTCGGAGTCACCTGGGAAACGTGGAGTCCGAAGGTGGATCCTCTCGCAATGTGCTCCGTCACGTGGCTGCGTCTTTATCCAATCGAAGATATTCTTGCACGTAGCTCGTGAACGTTGCATAGACCAGAGGCGGTCGCGTTTAATATTCGAGCACTAGAAATGATTAGATGGGCGGAGCAGGGGGCACGGAACGCGAGAAGATACCATTAATTCCGGAGTTTGTCATGCCGGCAGATAGCACAATATCGTTCGCAGGGGGTGGACGATGGGAGAATGGAGTGATAAAAGAAGTTCGAAAGTTATTCAATCTGTGTGGAGCAAATGGAAAAAGTTCGCGGACTGTCCGGGACGCGAAATTCGCGAAACGCGAAAAAATCGGCGGCCCCCTCTAATCGAACACGCTTCATTTCTCCCGTTATAGACTCTCGGTCTAGACAGTGCGCGACGAGGCATAAATATTAAATCGTCGAAACATCGGTCGAGGTGCAAGGTTCAGAGTGCACCGGCGCGCATCGGCAACTATCTCGAATCTTTCCCGATTCACGAACTGTTCTTAACATTCCTTCCCGTGATAATTGAAAATAAAATATCTGTGACACGCGTCACCAGTATGGTCACCTGAATTGGTTAATCGTGTTCGGCACCCAGAAAGCGTGCAGCACAAGATGTTTTATTGCGTTTAAATCTGGATTTTGTATGCCTATGTCTAAGATGAATCATGACTTAAAAGTAAATCACAGGAGTATAATTATAAAAAAGTTAAACTAATATAGAAGGAATAAATGATAATAAATGGCAATGAAAGACATAAATATGAATACAATAGAATAAAATAGAAGACAAATATAAAAGCGACAGCGGAAATAAGGCTAGATGTAAGGAAATATGAAAGAATAGAAGAAATAGAGGAAAAGTGAGAAAATTATGACAATATTATAAGCTTAACATCGTACCACTTAGTCAAGGATGAATTGCCAATGACCTTCGTCTGCTGCCTAGAATTATACCTGGCACAGCAAACAACCCCAGTGTTACCGAATTAATTAATTTTAATGATCCGCAATCGTTTATGAGAACCCACCGAGTTCTTTTGCCTCATTATTTCTCTATACTGATCCTTTCGATAGGATTCTCATTTTGGCTAACATTTACACCAACAACATTGACTTCTTCATTGACAATTTTAATAATTTTAAATATCAGCGCAATAATGTTATCAGAAGATAGGATATGTTCGATTTGTGTTTGTTTAGTATATTTCAATCATACTGTTTTCATAGTTATTTCGATTTTTATTATTATTTTATTATCATTGCGACTATTATTACCATGATGTTGAATTTCTGTAGAATGTTTGAAAGGGCATTTGGCTCGTTGATACTTAATATATAAATAAAATTTCATCTGATCGTTTTCGTCAGGAGCAAAATAATCGGTGCGAAACGTTTCGAAATATTTATTTGTCTTTTACGAAGAAGACCCCTTAGCAGAATATAAAGTATAAATCGTATCAAGTCGAGGTATTTTTAGCTTAACAGGAAAGTATAAATAACGATTGACAAGAGAATTAAAGATTATACGAATATACGATATAACGATAGTTTAACAGAGCGATGGGGCTGCCAAAGTAGATCGATTAATATGTAGTGCTTATTTACATTAATAATCATTCGATTAACGCCTGCGCGGAGATATTCGGCGGAGTACGAGCCGTAATTTCGCGAGGACACATTGATTAAGAGATAAGGGAACATCTTTTTTTCGGCGAGCGCGAGAGAATTTATCATCAGAGTGAATGGGGTTCCTAATATTTTTCAAGCTCGACGGTCACTCGCGCACGCGATCCACAAAGGGAAGCGCTTTCGTCGAGTTTCCCTCTGACAAACTTGCGCCGGGCCGGGAGATAAAAGAACTGTTTGCAGCGCGACCAGTTACGCGATGCACCGATGATGCACACACGCCGACGCGACGGAACAGCTGCGCCGCCCGCGAAGATTAACGGCCTCCATTTAGCGGGTCGGATAATCATTTAATTTACCGGCGGGCCCTGTCTTTGATTCATCGAGAATTTTCCTGCAAATATTTGCGTGCTCCTCGCAGCGAAGTGTCCCGCGCAGCTTCCGCGCGGTCTACTTCCGACGGAAAGCGCAGGGAACCCGGTTCCGATCGTCCGTTTCCATCCAGCACCCTTTCGATCCACCGAAAGGGGTGTCTAATGATTTTCTATAGGAAGAAAATTTCGGATAAACGAGGGAAAAGATGGTCGGGGTCCACGGCTTTGACGACGGTCCAGGAAATACGAGTCCGGCCACTTAATTTCGAATCACCCTGTACACACGCACAGGGTGTAGAACGATGTAAAAGAATCCGGGCCGCTGACGAAACTCGAGGCGGCCCTCTGCTTCGGCTTTCATTAAGGAATCGTTAGCGCCGCCGTTCTCATCAGCATCATCCTCCTCTCTCTGTTCTCCTCGTCGTTTCTCTCTCCGGCTTTCTCCGTCTCGTTTCTCGACCTTCCTCCGCTTCGCACTCTCTCTTTCTCTCTCTCTCTCTCTCTCTTTCTCTTCACTTTGTCCGCCATCCCCACGCTTGTTTCTCTTCGCCGGACCATGCTCTCGTGTTCACCTTTTCTCCGGTTACTCGCCTCCTTCCGCCGACGCGGAGCGGAGCGGAGAGAAGCGGGCCGGCGTTATGCGTTTTTCCTGCTCCTTTTTCTAAAGTGATTTCTCCCCGAGGCAACCCTCGCCACCCTCGCATCTCGATAGTCTATCTTCCTTCGCGGCCATTGCCCACCCTCCGCCACCCCCGCGTAATTTCCTCCTGGATATCGAGGAGTCTCTCGGTTTTCGAGTTTTTCCAACGGCACTGAGTTTCCTTCCATATTTTTATTTCCGCCGGGCGGAACGCTCGCGCCGGCAACTTGGAGATTTTACGCGTTCGGTCGGGAACCTCGATTCCGCTCCCTCGAGCAAGGACGGAGGCTTCTGTTTTCTCTTAGCTATCTCTAGCTCTGCCTCCTCCCTCTTTCTCGCGGTAGATTATCCGCTGAAGCGCTTCTTCCAGTGGACACGTTCGGCGTTCCTTTCCCGCTCCGTCCAGAAGAAATTTTCTTCGATCTTCGAGAATTTCGAAATGGACCTGAAAAATTAACGGTTGAAATTGCGCGAAAGTAGCACAGTTTGATTCGTGTCTGTCGGGTTTGTATTCGGAGCCCGCGGGAGCTGTAGGAAAATATTCCCCGACTGGTTTTCCCCTTTCGAGCTTCCCTCCTCTTCTTCAACCCCCTCTCTGCTCGCTCGTGCTGTATCCTCGTGGTTTTCAGCAGTTTTTGCACTGCTCTCCTTTCACCGTTTACGCACGTGCCGTTCACCTGCCGTCGTTCGATTCCTTGAACAATCTTCTCCCTCTTCTACCCCCCTCGACGCCGCAGCCTGCCCCGTTTTACAGAAAAATTCGCGCGTGGATCTCCGGTGGTTGAGCAGATAGAAAAACTGTTCCCCTCGATTTGACCATTTTGGAACGACGAGCTGTTTAGATTAGATTCGAGCAAGGGTTACCAGAAATCCAGCTGTTTTGCCAAAAAAGATCGAGAGAACGCTCAGCCTGTGCGCGTCCGTGACCGCGGCTATTTTCGCGCGTCGAATAATTCCCGAAAATTCATTCTTTCACGGAAACCGTTGGAAGTATCCTTTGCAGGGCGCAGATGGTCTGCACTCTCCCTCTCTGCATAGTTTTTTTTGGGTGTGCAACGCACGCACACGCGGCCACTATTCAGCGTGTCCTAGGTGGTCGATTAAAAAAAAAAGGAAAGACGCGGTGAAAAAGACGGGAAAAAATTCTCCCCTAGGACCAGTCCGCATCCACGGTAGCATAGTCAAGGGATACCACCCCGATCGAAACGTCCAACCCCCCTCGATCTCTCACCCTCTCTCTCTCTCTCTCCCGCTGTTTGTTCTCTCTCTCTCTCTCTCTCGGACTTACTCTCTCCAACCCCTGTCTCGTGCGTCGATGCAAACTCGAGGAGGTGGATCCCTGCTTTGCACTTGGGGGTTGTAACACACCACCCCTCCCCCTCGGCCAACGACGATGGCCTCCTGATTGAATCGGCTCGACACTCTGCCTCATTTTGTCGTTCGCGTTCCACCCCTCGTGTAAGCCGCCACGTCGAAGAAAGTTTTCGCGCACGGAGAAAGTGCAGCGGTATCGTGTGGAGTTGTCGACGGCGATGGAAAAGCACCGGGACGAGGAAAGGGGTGGTTTTCCGCGGCAAAAATTTTCGCGGGTGACTCGTCGGTGTCTCAGAGAGCTGTGAAAGTGCATGGAAACATCGCGGCAAGGCTGCCCGAACATTAAACGCCTGTGCGAAGGAAGAAGATGCAATCCCGAGGAACACTTGTTTGAATTTTGGGAGAACCAGTGACTCGGATCGACGCCTCGCACACCCTATTCGCAGATAAGTAAGCGAAGAGGACTAAGGATCTTGGATGGATCGCTCGCGGCTCCATTTTGCTCTGAACTGCTCAATGGCGCGTCCACGTGAACGCAGCGCACAACGAAAGACGGCCGGCGGGCGACGTTTTAATTGCTATCACGAACAATTTGTTCCCTCTCGGAAGTGAACGCTAATTATGTTCGTTTGAAGGAGCGTGAAAAGCGCGGAAATAATTAACAGAAGCGCGGGATAGTTGTCAGGGGACGGGGGAGCGCGCGACGTCCTTCCGAGCGGCCATATTTTTTTGTTTTGATTTTAGGCACCAAGAATAACGAGTCGGTCGCTCAATAAAATCTGCGAGTCAGACCCTAAATCTAATTAAAATACGTGCTGCGTGCCTTTGAAAATATAAATTAATTCAATCAAAAAGAGGATATGTAATAGAGCGAGAGGGAGAGGGAGAAAGAGAAAGAGCGGAGACGGGCTTTTGTTGGCAACAGACACAAACGGCTTGACACTTTACATTTAATTACATATAAAATATCGTATAATTAACTCCACATCGTGTACATTCTGCAGCGTTTACGAAACTCGCTGAGTCGCTCATGGCCGGCGTTCGGTCGTTGCAAATTATCCGTGGACATATCGATGGGGGTTAACGATTAGGAAATTGGTTGAAATTGTAATTGACTCTTTTGTCTCGGTATCGGGGGTAATATGAAGTTTATGGGGACGTCGGCGACGACAGAATCGATCGAATGAGAGGGAGGATGGAAAAAGGCAGCGAAAGCAGGTGAAAAATTGATGATGATGCGCCGGCGAATAAAGGAGTCCTGATTGATACGGTAGGGGTCCGCGAACGGAGTTTCGATCCGATTCCGATCCGCTTCTGCGTTCTTGCGACTACCTAAGGATAGATAGCACCACGGGAATATTTTAGCCTTTATTCCGATCAGTGGAATTGTTCCCATTGCGTCACACCGTTTGCGTAATCGTCGCCGGCGAGACCGCGGAAAAGGGAAACGAAACGAAACGAGACGAAAACGGAATCGAGGCCAGACGAGAGACGAGAGAGAGAGAGAGAGAGAGAGAGAAGAGAGGAGAGAGAGGCAGAGACGTAGGAAACCGTGTACGTTTCCCACCGTCGCGATATTTTCCATTTTAATGAATACAGGTAAACAAAACGGCGCGATTTCACTCTCCGCGGCTCTCCTTCGCTTTCCGGGCGACTTCATTCCGGGCTACGCTTCGGCAAAAGGCAATCTTTGCGAAAGAGAATTTGCATACTTTTTGTTTGCCTCGTCGCGCGTTTCAAGTCGTGCCGCTCTCTCGCCGACGGAATAGAGACGCGGATTATTTTCCCGGGCAGTGAGTCTCTCAGCTTTTAACCCTTCGCCGCTGGGCCCTTTCCCCAGTGTGCCGCGTTCCAGAAATTTCTACTCGATTTACAGCATTATCAATCTCAGTTGAGTTTCTTTCCCGAGTTTGAAATCCTTCATCGCGAAATACCGTTCCTAGACGGATCTTCGCGGCAAGTTCCATAGCACCGTCGAATCAGATCGGGCAAAACGAGAACATAAGTTCGAAAGGCAAAAGTGGAGCAGGAGGCGAGAGGAGCGCGCAAGGATCGAGGAAGCGTCGGCTCGATAAATTTTCACTCGTTAAAACCTCGATTAGCGGCGCCGGCGTTTTTTGCCCTCTCGAAAAAGCGACGCGAACCGGCCGCCAGAAAAGCAAAAGGGTGCAAGAAAGCGTCCGCGAGATACAGAACGATTATTCTCTAAGAACTGCCCATTCTCTTCTCCTCTCACCCTCTTTGTACTCTGCCTTTTTATTCATCAGCCGCGGGAGAAGTTTTCCACGCCAATTACCGGCACGAAAACTTTCGGTCTCCTTGCTCGCCGCTCGTTTCCGAAAGTTTCGATGAACCCCGTTCACGTTACATTATTAGAGAAGGTTGTAATTAGTTTTCAATTTTTACCGGACTTCTTCCCCCAAGGTTATCGGTCGTCGCGAGGGAAACCGATCCCGTTCGCTTCCGTTTCCGATTCGAAGACGTCGATCGTCTACATTGCACGTAGGCAAGCGAGAGCTGGGGATCTTCGTTTCGAGATTTTTGAAACTCCGCTCAGGCTTCGGAGCTACGGGAAGCGGGACTGTCTTTTACGTTTTGGAGCTAGCGCGTTTGAGATCGCCCGTTTTTTTCGTCGTTTAATCATTCCGGAGGAAACGGGAACGACGGTTCTGCTCCTCCCCTGATACCTTCTATTTAGCGAGCTAGATTCGCGAGCAGAATTACAGCTCGGCTTCGTTCCAATGTATCAAGCCGCGAATCGCCGACAGAGGCACAAATCATCCGAAAGCAAAAGGAAACTCGAGGAAAGAAAGTCCACGGATAAACCGAGTATCCTTTCGAGCCTGTAATTCCGCGGAAACTATTTAACGTCGGAGGCCGTAGAATGGCAGATCGAAACACCGAGCCTACAAAACTAACTCAAAAGCTGCAACTCACCCTCCCCAGCCTTGATCCCTCGGCTCAGAAACAGCCAAGAACCTGGCTCTGCAGCGGCGAAAGTAATGAATGGCGAGAATAGCCAGCCACGTCGCCGAAGCTCGATCCACAGGTGCGGATTCTGCTCCCGTTTCACTTCCCCGTCGCGACGCCACGAATCCTCGAATTCTGCGGCTTTCTATGTAAAAGGTGTCCTCTCACCGGCGATCCGCGACCGATCGCGTTTCACGAGGCTCGCGAAATCGGTGTCACGGTTTTATCGCCGGAAACGGGACATTTCGATGGTCCGTAACAGGCGTCGGGCATTCGTTCCGGAGAATCCAACAAGGGAGGTAACCCAGATGTTAAATTAATTTTGAAAGGTTGATGATCAGAAGTTATACTATACCGGTACTTCTGTACTTTTAGAAGTATCAGCTCCTATTAACTAATTAATATCAGTGTCATTTGCCCGGAAAATGTGATATTCGTTAGAAAAATGGAGGCAAAGTCCGTCATAAGTAGCTCCGAAAATGGTTTTAAACGAGCGTTCTTTTTGTAAATTTTGTTTGCTTTTTGGATTTTTCGACATTCTTTCGAGCAGTATACATGATTGGAATAAAAAAGGGAAGCTTGCGTCTCGATTTTAGTACCAGGTGTTGAATATTTTTTATTTATCCTCCTCGAAGTTCGAATTGTGTTCGGATAAGGTAAACTGATGGAGGACTCGTTACAGATTTTTATTATGCACTGTCATATATATTTGATAGATTTTAGAATGGAAGTAGAGCATCTTTGGTTTTACCAACAGATATAACTCGCACAAGAAAGATTACAGAATTGAAACACGTGTTTGCTTATTAGAACGATAAATTGCGCACAGAGCAAACGAACACATTACATTATCACGTGATACAAATATATGCAATATTTTTTGACAGATGTCGTGATTAGTGTAGTGCTGTCAGTATTATACATACACCATATTTTACAGTTACTTTATATACATACTAATATGTTAATGTGTTTATGTTAATATGTTAATGCATTTCTAATTTTTCTATCTGATACAGGAAAGCTAAATTGATAAGATATTTTTCAAAGTACCATATTAGTGTTTCATATTTATGTTATATTTATTTATTTTAGAAATATATTAATATATATATATATATATATATATATATATACGGATAACAATCTTCGCGACGGTGGTTGACATCAATACATTAAGATATACTTATATATGTATATATAATGAATTAAAAATGAATAAAAAACATAGGAATATTCACTATTGACACAATAAGTGCGGTAGAAATAGTAATACCTCTCTAAAAAATTTAATTGTTTCTAATACCGTTGTATATTTGAAGGAATTCCTCTGTAAAATTCTAAAAATCTTCATTACACGTTTATTATAAAATAAAGTCACTGATGTTTCGCCGTTATGCGTGAGTAAAACTCGATCTGTGTACCGCAAATAGTGTGTTGAGTACATCCATGTAATCGTTAATTTTTCAAAACTAATTGGACATTTGGGTCACCACCCCTCTGAGATACTCGTGTCTCAAAACTTGGAAAGAGCTGCTTAAAGACACTCGAGTACCGCGATCCTCAGATTCTCATAAACGTTTTTAATTTCACGTACTCGAGGACCTTTCTCGATGCAGTCTCGGAACCTTGACCTTACGGTTCGATCGCGGTTCGTTCACTCTTGAGGTTTTATTGTTCGGCGCAGGATAATTCTTCACCCTCGTAAACCTACCATTTGCGGAGGGACGTACAGCTCGACCCGTTTTCCGACCCAGAAATTAGAAACTCCGGATTAATCGGAAGACAGGGGTTGCCGCGTTCCCGCGCAAACGATCCTGCACACAAGAGCCATAAAGGCGGAGTTACAAATTGCCGGGAACTTTTCGACGGATTGTAAACTGCGAGCAGCTCTAATGTGATCTTCAATTATGAAGCCCGCGTATAAATGACTGGTTTACACAGACCGGCGGGAACACGGCGGCGTTTAATGAATGGCGGTTTCGCGGGCCGCCGGCTTTAAGCCAGGTTCACACCTACCCACGTGGCGGCTAGCTTTTTCACCTTGTTCCCCCCTTTTCGTCGCGCCGTGGACGAGATTCGATTAATTAAAAAGTGGCGCGTTTCAACGCACTCTTTGGTAGCCCAATTTCTAGGATTGCAGATGTTCTTTTATTATTTATACGAACATACAGTGTTTCCTACTTTAACAGCCAAATTATAGGAGCATAATCTACACGTGAAAATAAGAAAATAAGTGTAGCATAAAGTTTGCTTGCAAACGCTTCGTTACAAAATTACAGTTGAGAATTGTTTGCACTTACGTTATTGTATATTGCGTGAAGCTTGTCGACAATTTTTAAGTTGACAACTGTTAATTCGCTGAATTAGACCTTTGCGTGTATTTATTTCTTTATTCCGCACCTTTTGGTTTAGAATTCCCCATAAATAAAAATTCACTGATCCTTCGCGATCAATCTGCCGTCCCGATATGTCTCACTTAGCGAATTTCTGACTCCTCTTGCATAATGCGACAACCATCCAACTATATGCCACCATGTCGAATGTAATCCAATATTAATTGGTTATAACTTTGTAACGAAGCGTTTACAAACAAGCTCTATGTAACATTTATACTTTATTTTCACTTCTCACATACCTACAGTTTGGCTGTTGATGTAGAGACCACTTCGTATGGTCTTATAAGCCTGCACGCAAGTATAGCTTCTATAATTCACTCGAAACGCAGCCTTTCGGGTTAAACACTCGAGCTCCTTAAATCTTGTTACAAGTTTCTGGGTCGTGGAACCTATTTATGTTTACCAATTATCCCTTTAACCCTTTGCGGTCGTATTAAGTTTATACATAGGTGTCATACGAGTTGTAATTTTTTCGTTGAACGAACAGTAATACGTAATATGGATTAAGTGGGATAAACAAAATTTATTCATTCTTTTTTAATTTTTACATATATCTAACACAATAATTTTATATAAAATAAAATTTTTTAAATTTTATATAAAAATAAAAATAAATAAATAAATAGCTTTGGTAGCTGAGAGTAGACCGCAAAGAGTTATGTTATAATCGACGCTAACGTCGCAACTGTTTATGTGTGACAGCAGCAGTCAACCAAATTTACCGGCAGTGAAACAGAAACTAATTGGTAAAAATACTTGAAACAAGAGTAAACGTGCCCTACAATAAACAACAAGTAACTGACCGAAAAAAGCAAACACTCGTTTCCCCGAAGTTCCTCGAGATAGATACGAATATGCAAAAGCTTGCACGTAAGTCGATCGAACATCGCGAGGAAGATGGAAGTGTCCAAAAGACACGAAGAAGACAAAAGAGAGAAACGAATATCAGCAGATCAACAGGATCGATTAGGTGCGGACAGGATCCTCGGCATCTCGACGGACTCTCCTGGAAAAGGATCCACGAGAATCGAACAGGAGTCGTCCCGGTGGCGTGAAAAATAATCCGCCGGTCGGGTTTCGCTTTTCGTTAGGGTGGTCGAACGGCCGGCCAATTAGAAAGAGGATTGTATAATTGGGGAGATAAAGAATCAGCTGGATACTCGTCCGGGCACCTACCAGCTGCCGCGCCGCGCCGGTTCTCCTTCCCGCTCCCGTTCCCCGATGAAATCGCCGGTAGTGAACCGAAAGGATCGAATCATCCTGTTCCTTCGTCATCCTCCTTATTATCATCATTATTGTAATCGTCGATGATTTTGTCGTGGCTCCAGTCCACTTTCCTGCCTCCTTTGTGCTCCCGTTTCCGAATAGTAGGGTCCAACAGTACGATGACTCACACGAATTTTCATAGTCCGTTTTGTCGCGGAAACATTCCGGTAAACGACAAATACTGTACACTCGGTGTAGGGCAGTATATTTCCACGACATCATCTACGCCACCTATTAGTCTCGATATGTGGATTACGAAAGAATGTATAATAAAATGTGTTTAGTTTTAGTATGCACGAGAAGATCAGGATGGGTATTTTATTCGGATTCGGGTCGGGAACCGAATTTGAAAACGAACTCTGAGAATTTTCGGATACCCGAAATGCAGAAATATATTACGTATTATATATTATATAAATTATATTTCGAATACCCGCACACCCCGATTTTCTATTAGCAGAGTCACTTAAGTACATACGAACGTAAACATGCTTGATCTAGCAAAAGTTTCACTTAGGATTCGAGATTTTATATTCTCACTGGTATCCTTTTTAAGATTTATTACAATCTGAGACGCACGTGTTTGCAGTTCAGGATCTTTTTATAAACTAAGAGACACACACACCGCACGTACACTCGCAATGCATCCTTGCACACTCGTGTCTATATACAATGCTGCTAACAAGTGTTGCAGATATGGTTGGGTCCAGATTTACCGGTTTAGAATACCTATTCGTCGACGATTTGTAGTATAACCGAATCGAAAGTGTGATTTCACATTGGCAACTTTGTTTCGCGAAAGAATGATCGTGGATTAATCGAGTCGTGTTAGTAGATTGTAGAGCAGGTTTGGTTCTTTTCCTCGTGCATGGTGCGCGTCTTCATTAGCATTATCATTCCCGAGGATGCTGACAAGATCCATGGAAAGATTTCTCCTAAACTTCTCCCTTTTTCCCTTTTTCGAGAGAGACCGGGCGATTGCATCCTCTCTTACGGGAACCCGGCTTTCTAATTAAAGGTACAAAACGCAAAGCCGGTGCCCGATTACAAGAGCATCTGTCTTGCGATTCCCGCCACGGGCCTCTTATCGTCGCATCTTTATGCTCGGCGTCATCATTCATGCGAGACCGGGTTTACATTGTCACCGCGCCGGCAGCGTACTCGTAATTTAAATAGAGAGAGAGAGAGAGAGAGAGAGAGAGAGAGAGAGAGAGAGAGAGAGAAGGAGAAGGAGAGGCGGTAATCGATAACGAGAACTACGGCTCTGAACAACTGGCCCGGCCCGGCTCGGCCCGACTCGGCCCGGCTATGTTTCCTTTTTCCAACGGGCCGTTCGGGGCGTCGTTATCATTAGCATCATAATCGTCATCGTGCGCCATTAAAGAAAAGAACCAGTTTTCAAGAGCTCGCCGAGAAATTGCGTGCTGGAGACCGTCCTGCACTCGTGACTATGCTCTTTGCCAATCACCGCATTGCGTAATCCAGATTTCTGGCGTTTAGGTTGCCCGAGAAACATTCTTTTCTGTTCGATTCTTCGAGGGCAACGGCTTCCCCTGAAGTCGAACAGTTTCAACTGTGAAAAAACCGGCCGATCGTCGAGCACGGATCACGTATGGTGATCACACGTTCTTTATTTTGTGACATTTCAAATTTGAAATTTTGTCGAGATCTATTGTCTTAGCTAAAGGAATATATTTTCATTAGTGCGTACAATATGGGGTCAGTGAAAAGATCGAATTAAAGATCGAGACATTTTATAACGAATTCTGCTTCGACACAAATCGTTAAAAAAAACAAGTGCCCGAAGTCATGCCCATAAATGCCCACAAAATCGAAGTATAATTTAATTAGTGAAACTAAAGTTAGAAAGTTAAAATTTATCACAATGAATGGTATTTTGACTCTTCTGCATTCTAATTATGCTTATGATATTGAATTTGCTGGAAATATTACGACAGAAATGAATCTTGAAAACTAGTCGAACATTAGTGTCACCCGTCTGGGACCGACGCGACGCGACATTTAACCTGTTAAGTAACTTTTAATTCCTCAGCGACGAGATGCGTATGAAATACGGACCTATATCTTTTTTACATTAATAAAAAATAACGTAATGATCTTAATAACATTAACATTATGACATTATTTCTTAAATATTAACGTAACATTATTATCATGTAAATGCATCAATAAAATATTACAAAACGATATACAGGATGTCCCTTAATTTGGAAATGCACAATCCGTTTACATAGAAAGAAAATATACATTTTCATTAAACAAAATCAAGATCACCTTGAAATCCGGAAGCACGTCCATCCAATAAAAATGTACGACCATTATAGTGTATCTCCCTCGAAATAGGGTAAATTTCATTTGACACATTTTTTAAAACGGATTATAGTTTAAGCGATAATTGAGTGCGCTATTTTAGATAGGGCACTCTGTATATTACAATGCGCTGTTTATACTCACCTAGTTTTCTATACATGGTCCCGACATTGAGGGGTTAAATATCATATGAAACGATTTCTGGTGAGTTTAACCGTGAGGATAGACGAACGTCGAACAGGACGATACGTAGGAATTTAAGTGGTATAGAATTGGTAGCGTAAACAGTAGTAAACAGAAGCACAAAGCCATTCATGGAACCCTTGGATTCCGAATTCTCCGTCACACGCGAACCTGTGATTCCGAATTGTTGCCGGTCCTGCGATCGTTCCGACCGATAAAGTGTCCCGACGAAAGGCCAACAAAGCGTCACCGCAGAATCGGGCAGCGATCTCTATTTACACACACACATACTCTCTCTCTCTCTCTCTCTCTCTCTCTCTCTCTCTCTCTCTCTCAGTCACTCACTCACTCACTCTCTCCCTTGATCTTTATTCTTCTAAAAAGGAAGAGCGAGAAGAAGAAAAATAAAGAGAGAAGGAAAGAATATCAAAGGAAAAGAGGCGAGAGGGAGAGAGAACGAAAAGGATAGTAGACACCCTTTGAGAATTTTCCGTGCATATGGGTCCCAATGGGGCCCCAGATCGAGGCGACGCACGGCAAGGGGTGAGCCACGCATGGAAAGAATAGAAAAGAAGGATTTTTCCCGCGACACAATCGCGTTCGCATAAATCGCATGGAAAATCAAGTAGTCCTTGTTGCGTGTGCTCGATTATCCTCGCGCGAACAATATCTTCCGGGACGGAGGAGCCGGAGGAGGATTATCAGCGATTATCATAATACTGGGAGCATCACGTGTGTTGGTTTACCGACGGCATGATTGACGCGTAATTAGACCTTAAACGGAGGAGAATGCTTCAGCTCTTCTGCTTCTGGTTTTGCTTTTGCTCGTACTTCTGTTGTGCTCGCCGATTTCGTTCTTTTTCGCACGATTACGACCGCGGTGCTTCGCGCATTTATAGCTCATAATAGCATCTGGAGATCGACAGGATATGAAATTCGATCCTCGACGCTGTTTCGGAACGTACTTAGGCCATTCTGAGGCCATCGATGATATTTCATTTAATTCTCGCTCCTTCGAAATTTATACGCGCACATCAAAACTCTATTAAACGGTGTCGAACTCTCTATTGCCAAGATAAAATTACACGTCCTACGTATCGTCGTCGAGCCATTTTCAATGCGACCCGTGCACGATGAGTGCGTTAGAATCGTTCGACCTCGCATCTGGGTCCTCGATGCTCGGATAACAAGAATACAGACTTTTTTGTTCGTTTACAGCAGCGTTGATTTTCTTTAACTCTGTAGAAAGAATTCTTTCTGAAATTACAACAGTCTCTATCTATTCTTTTAAGTATGCCAGGGTTCTCGCGTCTAGTCGCTATTCCGGCGCTTTCGCGATCGCTAGTTCAGTGACAGTGTTGTGAGCACGATGGAAGAGAGAACAATAACTGAGGTTCGAGCGTCGCGACGTCGCCGAAACTAGGGGTAATTAATAATTCCAGGAATTATCAGCCGGCGGACACTACTGGAGCCCGTTTCGATTTCAGTATCGCATTCGAGTAGCCCTCTTCTTCGTCGTTTTCGTCCTCGTCGTCGTTGTTCCCGACGCGTTGCCGACGCGTCGTCGTCGTCATCGTCATCGTCGTCGGGTATCATTACCGCGACGCTCGAGAAACGCTAACAACTGGTAATGGTCGGGAGCACGATGTCTTGGAAACCTGTCAACCGAGACACGAGGCTTGCACAATACCGTTCCGGTAAATCGTGCTTCTGGCCGCAAGAATCCGCTTCGTCAGTCTCCCTTTATCCTGAATAAATGTTTCTCGAGACAATCGCCGCTCCGCGACCGTTGCGAAAACGAACGAATTTCAGGGGAGACGCAAGTCCGCGCGGCGAACAGGCCCCGGAAACTTTCGAAAAATCGATCGATAATTCCTCCGGGGATCGATCGTTTTGTAACGCGTCGAGCTCCGCCGATCAAGCCTTCGATGTGGGCAAAAAACAGAGATTTGCGAAATTTAGAAGCCATTCCGCTCGAAATGTTGCGTATTAACCGCGGTGTCGATAAGATAATTCACCTGGAACACGACGTTTTTCAGGACTCCTGTTGCACGTTCTCGATTCGACGCGTTCTAAGCGATGTTGCGATTTTAACCCCTACACGTATATAGGGTGTTTCTGAAAGATATGTACAAGCGGGCATCAGGCGATTTCTTATGAAAAAATGTGAACAAGATGCAAAATAGATTTTGTTTATCAGTTTTCGAGGAAATCGAGTTTGGCAATTTGCTTTGTACAAATCCTCTTACGGCTAAGGCACAGTCCGTCGAACGATGATACAGTAAATTCTGTCAACAACTGTCGACAACTATAAAAACGAGCCGCAAGAAGACTCGAATAATCGCAACTCCTCTTCCCAAATTGTCCATTCTTGTTTACAAGCTGAGGGACAATTGGAGAGAACTCACTATACATCACCTATAGTCGCAAGAGCGTGTACAAAACGAAAACTGAGCCCTAAACGAAAAATGAAATTATTCTACACTACGAAAGGTGCGCGCTATGCGACACGAGCAAGGTCTCACTCGCATACACACATATTGCAATAGACTTATTATTAAATACATAATGGCGACAGAGATATCGCTCGGGGCTCTGACGCAGATAACTAATTTCGTGGAAGAAATATTTCGTGCAGTCGCACTTTTTATATTATCTTAATATCGATGTATCTTATTCCAAGAATTGTAAATGCATAATTTCATTACATATATGACCAAAGATTATTTTAGTCATTCTTCCAATTGTTTGAGTGTGTAATATATAATCTAGTTCTCTGAGAAAAATGTTCACTCGAGTGTTCATAAATCGTAAAAAAATCGAATTTGTATTACGAAGGCATTAACCCATTGCACTATGACGAAACAAACTGGTGACGACAATTTTACACATAATCTATCAAATACGAATAATTTTATTTATAACGAAGCAAAGCATGATTCTTCTGTTATAGAAATCTAAGAATGAAGGTAAACGGAGACACGAAAAAAGACTTGTCAATTTTAATCATAACGAAAAAGTGCTAATTAACGTAGTCGTGAAAGAAGTCGAAGTGCATGGTTAACCCATCGAAGCTGTTTTAATTCGAAATGCAAAAGATGTTTTATACTACAGTATTTACATTTTACATGTTTTATTGCAACTTATATTGTGTATGAAATTGGACTCGTTGACACGTGCAATACTTTCACTTTTAACAGATTTTGAGACATAAACAAATCTGATACTGTTACAATTATTTTAACAAGTGATATAACAATTGTTAACGGCGTCTCAAAGTCGCCACTCGAGTGCGAAAAATTAAAAGTCAAATAACGAAGATTGTCAGTACCGAGCAGCAATTTATTTATTTATTAAATTTGTACTGAAAGTTATTCATTAGTTAGAAAATCAAAGGATTCAGAGGTTTTGAATGGATAGGATATGTCAAGGTTGAAAATAGTAAGAAAACCGCAATTCCTTAAATTAGTATGTTAAATCTCCGCAGACTATAATAACGTTGCTGAATTATTTTAAGTAATACGCCTCAAATTCTGCTTGAAAGAGTGCAGTGGATGATTGAAAAACTCATTGAAAAAAATCACTTTTTGCATAAGAAGCCAGAAAGCAGACGGTCGAATAGTGAGTCGGAAAGCTGTGCCGAGTCATACTTGACCCAAGCTAAATTAATGTACCTCACACATTATGAAATAAAATGTAAAAGATCCTGTTGTCAGAAATGACCCGACACGATATTCATAAGTTATCTCATGTTTCCGAACGTGGAGAAGTTCTCCGCAATGTTTCAACGAGCCGAAAGAAACGCGTCGACACTTCGGGAAAAAATCGGGAGGCGAAGAAAAGGCTCGATAATCCAGAATATTGAAACATCACGAAGGTTTCTCCTCGGTGGAGGGGATCGGTTGTTTGGGCGTCCGACAAATATTTTCCCTGCGTGGACCTCGAGTTTGAACGTCAACTTGGAGAATGACGGATGGCCGTGAGGCCTGTCCCGTCGCTCGGAGGGGCCCACTGCGAACGCGTGTAAGTGCCTTTTCGGATTTCTCGAGGATCGTTCGAGTCGCGTCCCGGTAATCTGTCGATTCTTCCCCGACGTGGAGCATTCGGCGATATCTCGAAAACAGGGGGGCCGTCTCTTTTCATCCCGCAAGGATGCAACGCGCTGCAACATGTTGCAGCAGGACGCGACGCGCCCCACTCGTGGTTTCGCCGCGAAAGCCGGAAATTTATCAATGCCCGAGGAAACCGAATGATCGATGGGCCGGATTATTTTCTCAGACGGTTTCACGAAATTTTTCGTCTCGCTCGAAGGGTTGAAACAGCTCCGGCCTGGGCGTATATTTATCCTAATTCCGCGCACCTTTGTCCCGTAAACCGCTTCTCGTTGCGGCAATCTCAAAGCGCGCGTTTTAATGGAGCTGCTAAACGGCGGGACAATGGCCGTTGCGTTTTTGTTACCGGCGACCGAAAAGCGGAAAGATATTCGGTATTGTCGGCCGCCTCGTTTCTCGCATTCAGAGCGATGAATTAAGCGAGCGAACTCCGAAAAGTTTGAAGTCGTAACTTTAATTACATCGCGCACAATAAATGGCTCCTCGAAGGCCAACGATGCTGCGAGGGAAGATTGTAATAATTGGTCTGCGAGTTCCATGCGTTTATAGCGTCTTCCATGCTCCTCTCGAGGTTCTATCGTAAAACGTTCCAAGACTTTTCACTGGAACCACGGCGTCCCTTCTCTGGTTCATTATGTAAATCCAATTACCTTCAACTAGATCGCTAACGCGTCGCATTTGCTCCGAGACCAGCAGCCATAATTTCGCGCATAGATGCCTGGGGGTGCTTTGGTCTCGACGTGGTGAAACGCTCGATGGCGATAAATCTCGACTGAAGTTCT
Organism: Augochlorella aurata; assembly: GCA_028455555.1. Classification (NCBI taxonomy): domain Eukaryota; kingdom Metazoa; phylum Arthropoda; class Insecta; order Hymenoptera; family Halictidae; genus Augochlorella; species Augochlorella aurata. The sequence continues at coordinate 1,628,773 of CM052154.1, forward strand.
TCTTTTTCTGAATCCGTTACGAACATTGTTTCGTTGGAGCTCGAGGGACGCTCGATTTCGAGCGTTTCAAAATTCGATCGGCGAACAATAAAAATCTCGCGGCAGGACAAAGCTGGGGTGCCGGCGAAAAAAAAGGTAAAAAAGCTCGAGGAAAATAGAGTCGGTGGCCGGGAGAATTTCCGGCGTCGCGACGCCGATGCAATTATCGCGCGTCGACCGGGAGCCGGGGCTCGTGTGACGCGTTTCGTTTTCACTGGACGAAAATTTCTATCAACAGGTTGTCACGGGGATGGCGACCGCGGTTTTCGACCTGTCCAGGGGGAATCACTTTTGTACCCATCCCCCTGCACCGTCGCCCCCCCGCGCGAGCGCGCGAACCGATGGAAATTGATGCGTGGCGGATCGCTTTATTCGTTAAATAACCGTATCGATTCGAGCACCGCGAGAAAATCGGTTTTCGGCTCAGCGAAGCCCCGGTAATTTCCAGCCGACGGATTGAAAAACAACTCGGAGGACATTGACGGGAGCTATTCGTCGTTTTCCGCTCTCGGTAGCGATCCCACGAATCTCTGCTGTGATCCTAATCGATCGGCGCGCGAGTTTATAGAACTCGCGCTCGCTAATTACTGGATAACGGATTGTATGTATCTATGACTATATATAAATGAATAGATAAAAATGACTGAATAGAATTCCAAAGCGTAAACGCATTAGAGATATTTAGGAACATCGCTATCTCCCCTCTTCGACTTATTAATATTATTCAAAGAAGACTTACATTTTTATTGAATGCGTGTTTATTGCAATTAAGTTAGAACATTTTCATGTTGCACAATGATCCGCAATTTGTCAACGACTTTACAGTTAACGTTAAAATAAACTACAAATGATCGAATCCATCAGTGAGAAACAGATCGAGAGCATTCAACGCCGATTTTTGCAATTGTGTGTTTTCCATATGGTTTGTCCAACGGCATTCGATGATCGTAATTACGATCACCTTATGTTCGAATTTGAACTTTGTCCTCTTCAAACACGTCATACATTACTTGATCTTTTATTTGCGTTTAAAGTCATCGATGGCTCCATCTCCTGTCCGTTATTACTAGACCGCTTTTATATTGTCGCACTTCAAACATCCATGCGGCACCGAACTATTTTAAAACAAGAAAATCACGTCACAGTGTACGGTGACAATAATAGTTTAAGTAGGGTTTTTAGAAACGTTAATATCTGTTGCGAATAATTGAAATTGTTCCCACGCCAGCGTATTTGGCGCGTCAGATGCATTGAATTTTTGACCATTAATTTGTAGTGATTTTAATTTAATTTATATATATATATATATATATATATATATATATATATATATATATATATATATATACGGGTAAATACCAGGTTTTATACTAACAATAACAAAGCGTAACTTATGCTGAATGGCGGCGAATCAGTGAATGGGACAACAGTTTACGAAGACCTGTTTTAAACCTAGCGACATTGGCTGAAAATATGTCAATCTTGTCGCTATTGTTGTCAATGAATGTTCGTTAAAATGGGTCAGTCGAACAAAATCTCGAATAAGTAAATAAATCAGTAAATGAATATCGATAACGAATTTAAACCGAATAAAGATTCTGTTCAGCGCTCGCAGGAAAATCTCAGCTGCCTCCGATAAAAACTCCTCTAAGCACGCGAACGATTGCACTCGGTGCGGAATAAAAATGTGCATCAGGTTTATGCAGCGGGATATCGTTGGCCACGCATCCGGCTCGGTTAATCCGTATTTACATTCAATTTCGTGGAAGTTAGAGCACGATAATGACTATCGTTTGCTCGGTAATTTTGGTTAATTACCGCGTTCGCCGGAGACGATTCGATAGAGTTCGAGCTTGCTCGTGGATTAATGTAAAAGGGGGAAAGGGTGCGAAGGAAGAGAGGTGGAGTGGGTTGGAGTTAGAGAGCGAGAGAGAAAGAGGCGTAGCAGGTGAAGGAAAGGGAAAACGGTGGTGGCGATGACTCGAGACCATCAGGGTAATCGCGTCCGCCAGATAATTTTCTTTAATACAATAAAATAATCTCGAGCCGATCGCGGCGCCGATTAACCCGTAACGCAATCTCATCGAATCAATTTCGCCTTTTATTTCTCGCGCTAATATCTCTCTCTTTCTCCCTCTTGTTTCTGTATCTGTCGCTCTTTTTCCCGCGGGTTCCGCGACGGCCGATCGTTAATCGCAATAAACAATTTCGTGCTTTCGCGGTTCCCTTTATTACTAATTAAACCGAGGCAAGTGTCCGGCCGGGAAACGAGCCAGAAAAAGTAAGCGGAAAGAGAAAGAGTGTAGAGACGCGAGCAAGAAGTTGATTGTTTCGGCCTCGCTCGATGTTTAATACAGCAATAAATAATTGCCGGACTTCTCTCGGCTGCGTCGCTGATTGCTCGCAGACTTGCTTTCGGCAATCGGCTTCCGTTCTTCACAAGAGATCTGCTGCTGCTGCTGCTGCTGCTGTTGCTGCTGTTGCTGCCAGAGAGATCGTGGAGAACGAGCAGCGAGAGAGGAAATTCGTCGGTTTCGTTTTTTCTTCTTGCTTTATCTTCGAGACGCGGCCCTGACGACTACCGAATAGTCTCTCGCGGCTGACGCGCACCGTCATTAAGGTCGAATATTTAAATTGAATTTACGAGTCCTGGCCCGAGGCTACGCGTAGGCACCGGCCACGGCTCGGGCGATCGATGCGGGCCCCGACGGCCCAAAGATCGAGGATCCACCTCGCTAATTTGTCCTACGAAATCGTTAGAACGCAACGCCCGGATCTTGTCTCGCCGAAAGCGGATCGAAATCACGGTTCGACGAACCAGTGAATTATAATTCTCGTGTACGATTTATCTCTGTATTAACTTCCGCGCTAATTTCATTGGCAACTCGTTCAAAATATGTTTTTGAAATGCTTGCAACGGGCCCCGGAGTTTCGAGAGAATCTCGGCGCCGACAGCTCTCGGAATTTCGCGAGGCCCGGTTAATTTTAGATCGGGACATGCATTATTCATGGATTATTTTAGATTTAAAAGTCCCAGGGAATATTGACGCCCGCCGCCGAGTCGTCTTGTCGGCGGTGAATGGTAGCCGAAATTAATTGGCCGCGTTAATTGAATTGATCTTTATCGACAGGATCCGCAAACTCTCCGGTGATCCGGTCCCCTCCGTCCAGGAGCAGGAAAGGATCGATCCGTGAAATAAATTGTATGCTCTCCGGTGGAATCTAGCCCACATGCCGACGCGGCTACGACGCGGCGTAGTTCGAAAAAAGAAACTTTGTTGGCTCGATTAATCAGGATTCCTAGCAGTCATCAAGGGCCGGCGCGTTTCAAGAGATCACCGCAAGCGTGATTTTCTCGGGCCCGAGAGTAAATCGTGGCCAATTAATCAGGGAATCGCGGCAACAGCACCGAATCCGCCTCGGGCCGCAGCGCGCTGCTGCCGCCGCTGCACCACCGTTCCGTAATTAAAAAAGCGTTAATTCCAGGTTCCTGGTAATTCGAGCCACCGTCGTCCGTTTCATCTTGTCGCGATCCAATAACTTTCGATCGGCTCGGCTCGGTTCGGCTCGGCTTCCGATATTAATCGTGAAATCGGGCAACTTTGTTCGACGATTAAACGAAATTCTGAGATCGGAGAACTTTCGTCGTTTTTTCCTATCAAACTTGATTGCCTCGTCGCCGACTTCTGGTTTGCTAATTTTTCGAGCGACGAAATTCCAGACGCCGTGATTTTTTCACGAAACCAAAATCAACGTAGCCCGAAGCTTTAGTCTCGACGATTACCGAACTCGTGTTGTAATCGAAATTAAAATAATAATATCCGTTTCAGTTCGTTTGCTCTTCTGATAAAGTTTTGGTAAAACTAGGTATACAACCGAAAGAGAGTCAATCCCTTCAAGTTTTATGGATCCCGATGAAACTCGTCCGGCCCGAACCAGCGGCGATGCAAATGAATTTCTCAGATTGGACAGAGGACAGATTAAATCGTTAAAGGTGCAACGATTCGCAAAATTGTCATGGCAGCGGAGAGATGGTGTTTCTTTTTCGAAGTAGATCCATTTAATCCGCGGGCTACCCTTTAATCGAGTTACATCTCGAGCAATACCAAGCCAGATTCGACGACATTCCGCCATTAAAGCGCAATTAAACGCGTCCGGACCGTGTCCACTCGCAATAAATAATTACTCGATGACCGTTCCGACCGTTTCCAAGCGAGCGCGACCGGGTTGTTTCTCATTTGGAGAAAAGTCGAGCAGTCGTTTCTCTCTTCGATCGCCGGTGGTTGCTCGTTAATTTCGCTCCTTCGAGCTGCTACTCTTTTCTTTTGCCCCCTTCCCTCTCTTCCCCTCTCTTTTTCTTCCATTTTCGCAACGAAATTGGCCGTAATTGATGTCAAATTATCATGAGATGGAAGAGAGAGAGAGAGAGGGGGGAGAGGGAAGGGCACCGTCGTCGAGAGATTTCGTGAGGTGGCACTTCAGGGTCGCGTTCCCGGTCTTCTATCAATTAAAAGTGTAAATTTGCAACCGGTGGCGCGTAATTTGCATCGATCTGTCCCGGGTATTATTTACGAGAAGAGCCTTGGTAGTCGCTCATCCTCGATCAGGCGTTCATAATTCGCTGCGGAAAAAGTATTTCGTGAGAGGAGAGTAGAGGGAGAACTCGCCTCATCGGCAGATTTTATTCTGCCATAAATTATGCGGTTCTCAAGCTGCGCCTCGAATTTCTTCCTTAAAAGGATCCGCGCAACCTGAACGCTGAACACATCGTCTCTTCCCTTCTGCCGCGGAATATTCGCCCGAAACAATTTCACCTATCGAATGGACACCTTGACGATAAAGGATAATTAAGGTATGCCTTAATTATCCTTTATTCTGTACTCGCACGCTTATGTATCGAGCACTGCCCCACTATTTGGTCACCTAATCAACCATATTTCGCATGCCAACCCCATGTTAGTTTACTGTCTCTCGAACACAGGCGTCATGATAGATATTCTATTTGTCCATAATGTAGTAACATGCTCATGCCCGTAATGTAGTAATGCAGTTACCTGCTCAAATATACTGTGACACCTCAAACTTAAATATTCCATCATATCGGACAGGACACGTATACTTTTCGAGTCGGAATTTCACCGAACTCTGCACGGCAACACAGCTGTATTAATCGCATTATAATGGCAGCGAATTTAGTGCGAGGTGATCAATTGCTGTGCCTTTGGTTCGTTTGCGGGCAGAATTCCGTGGCTGTAAGGAAAAACGCTGCGTGTCACAATTTCAAAAAATATCGCTTTAATTGAACTGTATCATACAGGATTTATGTATTTATCAGAATAAACATCATGTAAGCAAATTCTATAGACTGAACAAATTTCGGAAATATAAATTCAAACGTGAATTTATCGTAAAACTTTTCGTAAAAATCAGCAAAAATTGGAAACTTCGAGAGCTTGTAACTCTTAAATAATTTCGAAATTAGAAAAATGATGACTTATATCACGAAAATTCCTGACATCGAGGTTTGACATGGAATGACCCTTGCATTGATAGAACAAGTCATATTACATTTTTTTTATTCAAAAATAGACAGGAGGAAAGAAATGTAGTATGTCTTATTTCATAACTGCAAACTTAATTATGTCTGGAAACGAACCGAAGGCACAGCAATTGGTCATCCAACAGTAACAGGCTCCACTACCCTACTATATGCGATTCCATGGACTTTCTGTACCCCTTCATTCTTTTAAATGCTGTTTATACGAAATTCTACACACCTATTAATCTCTCTGTATCATAAACTGAAGGTTTTTCTCGCGCGTAAATAAGTCAAATCAAAATTCGAATCGGTTAGCAACGATTTACACACACTAACGATAGAAACATTGAAAAAATTAAAGTCGTCGAGAATTTCTTTCTCCGTTTGATTTGCTCCACGAGGAGATTCGAATTGCACAAGAAACCTTTCTCCTGGCATCAACGACTAGATCAAATAATTAGTTGGCTCGTTTCAGGTAGAACATCCTGTAGGAGCGGGTAATTAAAGAGGCGCAGCAGGAGAAATGCGACAAGTTGCTAATTGGCCCAGCGAACGGGTTGATTTTCGAGGTCGGCCGAAGAAAAATCGGCGGGAACTGTAACGTCGAAGGGGGCCGTGTTTCGCTATCGATTGACGGTTTTCGGGGAAGCATAAACCACCGGAGAGTCGGGAGATTGATCTTTCGCAAGAGCGGGAGACCAGAAGCATTTCGTTTCGTTTCGTTTCGTTTCGCGCAGCCATTCCCTCGAGAGCAATAAAATTTTATTAACGAATAAACCCGATTGCTGTCGCGAGGCTCGCGACGTTTTCGATAACCGTGTAATTGCGCGCACCGTCGCATTAACCGCGCGGACGATTTTCGCGAAACGGGGAGCAAGGGCTCGTGAAAGCTTGCAAGGGCTCCTAGGGCTCGGACGCGACGAAATTAGATCGGCCGTAAAGGTTCTATCGGTCGCGGGGAATCGGCGTTAATTGGCTAGTTTACGGTCCCCTTATCTGCGCACGAATTTACGAGCGAACGGGATTTTTCATAATGGCGGGGCTTGTTCTAACAGCGCGTTGCAACAAACTACTATCATTATTATCATTATCGTCTCTCCTCTCTCTCTCTCTCTCTCTCTCTCTCTCTCTCTCTCTCTCTCTCTCTCTCTCGCACGCGGACAATATTACGCTCGACTTGGAGCACGGCAAACAAGCTGCAAAATTACTGAAACCTTTCACGCATTACCTACCGGCGACTGCTGTGCAGTTTTGAAAAATCTGTTGACCATGAGCGGCCTATTCATTTTCGGATTGTCGTTGACTGGGTTCGAACATCTTTTGTTTCGACAATGCATTGAACTAACCACTTGTATTGTTTCACAACAACGGCGAGATTCGATTTATTTAAACTTCGTACGATTTCTATTATTTTTTCTTTATTCATTATACGGACATAAATCCGTTTGTGCGCAATATAGAATGATGTCTGTTTCTTTTCTGATAGAGAACAAAGTCTAGAGGAAAAAAGAGCAACGTAATAGAACTATAAAATTATTCATCGTACAAAGTAAGATGGATATTAATAGTCGAACGGCGAAGCTTCGGCTCGTTTAGACCCAGAGTATAAATAAGTTATTTGGCTATCTAAATGCTGACAATGAATTGGTATTTTTATATTTCTTGAGGTTTGTAAAAGAACAAAAATGTCTAGAGAAGGTACAATGACAAAAATAAATAAGATTATAAATGATCGTAGGTGTTCTCGGTTAAATTTTTGTCAAAAAGATCCATCGTCCGGATGTTAATATACAAAAATTAGTCATAGATCGTAGACTTGGTTTTTAAAGGAAGAAATTTCCAAGTCAAAAATTAATATGTATGCTTGTCTAAAAAAGTTTAAGTAATCATTTCTCGTAGAAACATTTTTATAATATCAGAAACTCTAAAGGAAAAATCAGAAACCAGTCATTTTTATTGGTATGGCAGTTCTAGCGTTCAGAAATCCCTGAAAATTGAATAAACATTGACCTTGTTCGCGGACATGATTTACTACTACGTACTTTGTATGTTAATTAAATTTGTTGACATTTAGTACGTTCGTTACGATTTTTTTACAATTTTGATTTGTCGTTAATAGAACGGAGGGACGAACTGTGAATAAAGTCCATATCAGACATTTGTTGCTTTACGAGTTTTGAGAGGGTAACAGTGCTACTAGTGACAAAAGTGCCATTCATTTTGTATACAGGGTGTTTATTTGAAAACTTGATGATCGCTTTGAAGGTTAATTGGAGGGTCGTTCAGTGGAGCACGCTTCACGTGTCCACAAAAAATGAGGATTCAAAACAATAAACTATCGCCGTTCTCAAGGCAAATTGACAAAAAAAAGAAATAAAGAGAAATACAGAAGTTTCATAAGTAAACAAACTTTTCATTTTATTAAATATCCTTGTAAAACGAAACCTTACGCGTAGAATAAAAATCTGTAAACAAAAATATAGATTCCAATTTAAAGAACAAAAGTACTCTCCAAATAACCTTCAAAGCGATCCTAAAAAAATAATATAATAATTGTAGTTCCTCCTTGAAATCGAGTAAAAAAGTGTTCGCACCGATTTGAAAAATTTTATAACGATGATTTTGATCTTTGCGACGCTTTGAAATCTGAAACTCATTAAATTCGACATGGATCTAGTGTTGGCAGAAATACATTTACAACAAATTGTCAGCGACGATGAGTAGTGGATTCTATTGAGCAATTCGCATAAAAGTACAATGGTTGACGTATGAGAAGCTGATCTTCAGCGGCGTTAGTACGACATTATGTATGGGTAACCTTACTATAATCTGCAGGGATTTTTTCAGACGTCATCGAAACGATAAACTTCGAAACACAGTCTCCGACAATTTGAAAATGAATAAGCTCCTGACGCCGAACGTCTCAGATATCGTAAATATTCGAGCTGACTATGATCAATGTAAGAAAGCTTAATTTCTCTGACCGCTAACGTTAGAATATCTCCGTTTCGATGTATAAAGGTGCGCGATCGATAGCCATAAATCAAGCGAAGCAAATTAGCGGAGATCGTCAGCTTCGGTTCCTCTGAAATCATCGAGCTATTTCTGATCGAAACTCGTTCTCCTCGATCACCGATTCTCCAAATTCCATCCGCGAGAAGAAACGTTGAATTGAATAAAAGAAAAAACTTCGGTCCTCGTTAACAGAGAGGATATTACTGATTGCGAGATGAGGCAGGAAGCTCCGGCGGAAGTGAAGGATCCCGGATGATCGAGGATCGAGCGGCTCCTCGATTTTTAATCGACGCGGAACGCCGGATCGCCTGGTTCCAAGCGAATTTCCTGCTCGATTCCTTAATCCTCTCAGATTAATCGCGCGCGGGCCCCGAAAGAGAGAGGCGCGAGGTTCACGTCCATGTCCACGTCCACGGGGCCCGTGGGAGAAGAGAAGGGGGGCCCGGGAGCGATCGCGTTACGCGGGCCCCAAGTGCGAACTTGACACCGGCAAGGACGCGTTTCGAAAGGAGGAAATAAAAAATACACCGCTGGCCCCGGACCGTTAAAGGACGCGCGGCTCTCCGCTCCGCTCCGCTCGGATCGACTCGGCTCGGCTCGTCTCGACTCTCGGCTGCGAGTCAGCTGTTGAAGACGCACGCAAACCGGACCGGGGCCGAATAAATCATGAGTAAAAGGATCCCGCGATCGATAGTCTCGGCCTCGAGATCTCGCAGATCGTTGGAATTAACGAACGTCTTCGCGCGAATCGCGAAACCGGTAACGGGACAGACGAATTATTCGTGTCTGTCGGCCTCTCCGACGCCTTTTGTTCCGACATTTTTATATTTAGCAACTTTTGAGGCGCAGCATCCTTGGGGTTCAAGGAAAAAGTTCCGACTGGAGTCGGAATTAACGCACAGCGTCGGCTCGAAAGACATGGTTCCTTGTCCAAGTGTAAACGTCGACTCCTGCGACGTACACCCCCCTCCAAAAGTTTTGGGATACTAACAGATAAAGAAATAGATTTGAAAAACCAATGGGAAATTCTTATAATTTCTTCAATTTATTTCAAACTTAATTCTATGAAACTGTAGCAAGTAGATTATATATGTTTAACAGTATAATGAAAATAATATCAATTTTACAAAAGAGAGCTAAAGTTTCCTGTCGGAAATACATCCTCCGCGTTTTTAATTATTTCTTCGACCAATTTCGGCATACGTTTTATTAGTTCATCTATTGCCTCCCATTTGGTTCCACGTATTTTGTACTATGTTTCACATATTTAAAAAATACATAGGGAAACGATACGTGCGACACCGAGTATGAAACGAACTCGTACATTTTCAGTGAACAGAATGCAATAAATGGGAAAACTAATCGTACAAGTGACAAACACATTTAACTTAATATGTACTTTTGACAATATGATACCATAAAATTCGCAGACGTTACCTAAACTGAATAATTTATATTTATATTAAATAAACTAACGACTGACTAATTTATATTAAATAAGAAGATGGCGTAGTATTTTTGGAGGGTTGTATATATTAGGGTTTCGCTAATTAACCATTCGCACGTGAAGCCATTTTAACTCGAAACCCAAAATAGCTTCTTCAACCTACAGTATTCCCATTTGACATTATGTAACTTTGGATTTTGATTGCGATTGTACTATATTCGATCTTGTTTTTACCCGGAAAGTGATAAACGGATTGATAACCATCCCCGATGTTCAGTTTTGCAACTCCGGGTCCCCATGCTTTTAGCCACCGCCGTCTCCTGACAGATAAAACCTATCGCATCCTTTACGGCCAATATAATTGTATCAAAGAATTATTAGGAATGTAAAATTTTACAGCAATGACATTAATTTTGTCTGCGAGTCTCATCAATATTGTTTCTGTCGCCATCGAAATAGTTGTCATCCGAGGCAATACACGCGGTAAAACGATTCCCTCAGGCTTCAAAACATTTTTCAAACGCTGAAGGAGATATAACCTTTAACTCCTTCTGCGAATTCTCTTTCATGACTGCGATCGACTCAAAACGCCTTCCCCAAAGTGGTAATTTGAGTTTACGAAATACAGTGAAACCTCGATTCCAAATACATTCGCGCACACACTCCTCTAAAGGTATTAAAATACCTTCTTATTTAATATAAATAATTTCTTCCTATTTAATATAAATCTGCGATTAGTTCTTTATTATTAAAATTATTGCCGAAAAGAGACTTTAATCCTCTTTCATAAAATTGGCGTTATTTTTATTGTACTGTTAGATTTACATAATGTTACAGTTTCATCAAATTAAGTTTGAAATAAATTGAAGAAATTATAAGAATTTCTATCATCGTATATCGTATCCAAATACCTTTCGAGTGTAATCAGCTCCATTTAAGGCAACATATGCGAAATGATTTACTGTACAAGTCAATAAAGATGATATCCAGCACTTAAATAACCGTTTTATTATCGGAACATTCATGTCGCTCTGTTTAACCCGGATACTTGAACTTTTAATGTAGAAAACAGTCACACGAGGCCATAACTGATGAATAAGGTGCTTGATCGATAACGTTTGCTAGGTTCTCGACCAAAAATTCGCGTAACACGATCGACATCTGCAATGGAACATTATCGTGGTTCGAAATCCAATGATATTTTCACGGTAGCGCCTCGAGATGTTCACGTAATATTCTTTATTGGCCGTTTTGACTAGCCCGAATGAATTCCAAATGAACGACGCCGCGGTAATAGAAGAACGCAGTGGTCTAAACCGACAGTGTAAGAGACAGAGGACTAAAGAAGACGGTGGACGAAGACGCATATTATTGACTTGTTTGCATGTCGTATTCATGAACCTATACTCCGTCACCAGTGGCAATGCATTTCGTGAACGTAGAGTATCTAGAAATCTGCACTTTCGTTACAAAATGCAAATGCAAAAATTAAAACAAATTATTTACTTAATAACTATTTCTATTATAAGTAAGTAGTGAAGCCAAAAATTTTTAAAAAACTTTTTTTTAAACATTGTCCAATAAACCAATCGTTTTAATATCTGAACAAAATTCAAATCAGTTTTAAAATATTTATTCCGTTTTTAACGGTGCTCGAACATTTTCGTACAATAAATTGTTTCACAATGTTACATGATGTGTCTATAAGACTTAGTGAATTTTATACGTATGGAATTGAGTCTTGTCGCTTATACAACAGTTACACTTTTATAAGATTTTTTTTTTATTTGAACACATTTGATAATATAGAAATTATCGTGGAACTTGTTACAACAATTTTTAGTGGTGTTACAGAGTGACGACTCTAGTGCAAAGAGTTAACACTAAATCTAGCTTGGCGGTCAAAATGAGCGGATTCACATTTTTATTTTAAAATTGTTCGAGTTATAGACACTTTCGTAGGACATATACTGTCGCTCAGAAGTATGCGAATGTCTCCTTAACTCTTACTATCATTTAAAAAAGAAATTATGGAATCTTTAATAAACTTGATGAAATGTCATGTATGCTAGTTTGGACAATATTAGAGATCGCACTTAACCAATAATTAATCAAATAACTCTCCAACAATAATGAAAAGCAATTATATTTTCTACTCATCTATTTATCCGTTGTGTGCCTTTATAATCACATTTACTGGTCGTGGCATTCTGGCTGTTAATTTTTGTATTACTTCGCTGTCAATTAGATTCCACTCCGATTGTGAAACTCCCCATAAATGTTTTTAAAAATAAATGTTTTGATAAATATTATGTTTTATTTTTTTTTCTTGCGTATACTTTTAGTTATTTAAAGGATTTAGATACTTAAATTGTTCATTATGATGTTATCGAAATATTAAATCAATAATAATACACATTATAATTCGTAGTTTCTTTAAGATTGGTAAGTGTCCACATACTTTTGAACGACAGTATAATTAAAGAAATATCTTAAATCAAGGGTGCATATAGGGCGCACACAAAACGGCGGAAAGTTTAAACAAATTTTGTCTCGTTATTCTTCTAAAGATTTCTTTGAATTTCGGGAATGTTCTTCGAGAATCGCAGCGATCATTTTACAATCAGAGTAGATCCTGCGAATTCTATTGTCCTTGCTCGTTCGAGAGAGACTGTTACCAACACAAAGAACTTTGTAGCACAAAAGAAAAAGTAAGAATCGCCGGGAATAGGGATTAATTAGTAAACGAGCTAGCTGGAGAAGACAATTGCGTCTTGGTCGATCGTTACGCGAAATAATTGACTCGTTTCCGCTGGATTCCGCTGAATTCCGTCGCGCGACAGCGTTTCCTAAGGCGTTTCCGCACAGCCGCACAATATGTCGTCGGACAGATCTCGCTGTCGTCGGTTCGTTCCGCTCGTCGCCGTTCTACGAGCGTTTCTCGATCGAGTGTACCCGGCTAACCTTCGATCACGCCGCGATCTAGAAGCCGAGTCGAAATTTCTGGTTTCCGGTGTGGCGTTCTGCGCCCATAACGGTCCGATGCTCCCGTCATCGATCATCCGTGGAACCGATCCAGTCCACGGGAGGATGTTTCGGCCGGCGCGGCGCGAGAGATTCGTTCGTCGATCCAACAGTGGCCAACCAGCCCCCGAGCTTTGACTAAATTATTGCCATAACGGTTGTAAATTTGTAACGGTCTGAACGCGGCTCCGGCCGCATAGTTCCGCCTCGGGAGACGCCACGGACCTGACCAAATCGTCGGTAGTTGAACAGTCTCTCCTCTCCGCGCTGCCTCTCGCAGGACAATCCGCTCGAATTTCCTCTCGAGTCCACGATCCTGCCGCTACGACTTCGACCTAATTTGTAATCAGGTTTCTTTCGACTCGATCGGCCGTGGCTCTGAAAAATAGAACTGCCACTTTGCTCGGCGAAACTAGAAAGTTCTACCAAGTTGCAATCGCAATCAATTTTCGGAGTAGCTTCTTCAAACATTGGAACACGCGTCTTCGAACTTGGAACTTTCATTCCATTACCTGAAAATCCTCAATTTCATTTTCCAATGGAATTTTCTAGCTACGGGCTAGAGTGCCGAGCGTGCTCCATAGCGTTCGAGAGTTTTCGGAAATATTCCGGATTCCACTTTTCTCGCATCGGCGAGATTATCGCTCGATAAACCGCATCGAACGATTCTCGCGGGACGTTCATCGCACCGGCGTGTTTACGATCGAGGAATCGTCGGGTTAAGGCTCTTAGCGGGTTAAGAAGATGCAATGAAAGGAAATCCCTTCTTTCCATCGGCGTCTAAAGTAGGAAGACCCCTTAAAAGTGTCGAGAGTCGATCCGGCGTGAACGCGAGCCGACGAATCGGATCATCGACATCCGTGTAAGAGCGCGTTATCCTTCGAAGGCCGTGGATCGTAGCTGCGATCCTGGGGCGTGGCACGGACCGATCCGTCGTGTCGAGTCGATCCGAGAAAGGAATTTGTCGTTTTACGTAACGATCTGCGACCAGCCAGGAAATCGACGCCTTCGCATCTTTACCAAAGCGTCTATGGCCCTCGCGTTTCACCCTGCCGGAACGTCTTCGGCCTATGCTCCACCATCGATCGCTGTGAATCGTTGCGATTTCCTGTTGCCTCGCTCCTTTCCTTCGGCTGACAAAATTTGGAACCTTCTGGAGAGGCAGCGGGATTTGCAAGGGAATTTCGGAGGTTTGGATCCTCGTTAAATCGGTAGCTTCGTTTCCTGGCGGCACGCTCGGAATCCGTTTCCTTCTGGAGGTATCAATTAGAGATCGGACAAATTAGAGCGCCGCGCCACGCTGCTTCGAGTCGATATATCGATAGCGCGGAGTTCTGGTCGATCGGAAAGCGTCTCTTCTTCCGTCGTTCCTTCTTCCCTGCGAGGAAGAGGAGCGAGAGGGCCGAGAGGAATAAAAGGAGGCATTTAAGGCTGCCTAGACCGAGAAGGAACGACCGACTACCGTACAAAGAGAGCCGAGAGACACGAGTGAAGCGAAAAAGGAGCGAGGAGAACGCGAGACTCGGAGGAACGATGGAATAAAAAGAAGGGAAGGGGAATTAAGAGCGCAAGAGGGAACAGAAGGATCGAGAGAGAGAGAGAGAGAGAGAAAGATAGATCTATGCGGTAGCTGAAGCCAGTCAGTCAGGTATGCCTGGAGGCTAGGCCATGATAGACAAGGTCATCCTCTCCCTGCCTCTACACGTACGCTCCGGCTACCGCCAATCCTCGTTTACATTTTATTTATTTATAAATATACCGCGGTGCTCGGCTAATGCGCCGACATACACGCGCACGCACCTCCTCGTCGTCCCCGTCGTCGTCGAAGAAAGAGGAAGCGGAGCATGTTCTGGAAGGAGAATACTGAAACGATGGAACCCCTTCTCCTGTCGATCCACTCTCGTTGTTCCGCTGTCCGGGGCGCGAATACGACCGCCGACTCGATCGAGACGGCTTGATTTTCGCGTTTGCACGCCACTGCCAGCTCGAATCGCTTTTCAAAACCGTGACTCATCGCTCCTTTTCAGAAATTTTCCGAGCAGTCGTTCTGAAACCGGAGCAATCCGGAGTCCTTCCGCTGCGAAACGAGTCTCCGTCACGAAACCCTCGATATTTAATACCCGCTGCATCCTGACTCTTTAAATTATCTCTCGACCGTCCCTACCTTCAGCATCCCCTAACGAGAGAGATAACAGCCGCGTGTAGCTCGCTCCAGTTTCTGCGAAATTCCGCGGTCGGCGACCGTTGAATAAAGACGTTGTCGGGTGGTCGTTGATGTTTGACTGACCGAGTACCGTTTCCGTTTCAGATCTTCGGTAGCAAGGCGGACCTGCAGCTCCACACGCAGATCCACATGCGCGAGGCGAAGCCGTACAAGTGCACCCAGTGCTCGAAGGCGTTCGCGAACTCCTCGTACCTGTCGCAGCACACCAGGATCCACCTGGGCATCAAGCCGTACCGCTGCGAGATTTGCCAGCGGAAGTTCACCCAACTGAGCCACCTACAGCAGCACATCCGCACGCACACCGGCGACAAACCGTACAAGTGCCGGCATCCAGGCTGCACGAAGGCGTTCAGCCAGCTGAGCAACCTACAGAGCCACTCCCGTTGCCACCAGACCGACAAGCCGTACAAGTGTAACTCCTGCTACAAGTGCTTCTCCGACGAGCCGAGTCTGCTCGAGCACATACCGAAGCACAAGGAATCGAAGCACCTGAAGACGCACATCTGCCAGTACTGCGGCAAGAGCTACACGCAGGAGACCTACCTGGCGAAGCACATGCAGAAGCACGCGGAGAGGACTGACAAGAGACCGCCGATCATCGGCACCGGTCTGAGGCCGTCGATCCACGCGATGGCGGCGCACCACCAGGACCACTATTGGCCGAAGGTCAGCCCGGATTCGGTGATCAGCGATCTGCACGAGCGACTGCCCCATCACCACACCGACTACCACCAGAACCAGAACCCGGAGATGTTGTTGCCCGGGCACGGGCACCGGGCCGACTCGATCGAGAACGACTCCAGGCAACAGACCCCCCAACCGGGCGCCAACCATCATCCGAACAGCAGCTCGGCGTTCACGCCGATCTCTTCGATCTCGATCAACTCGATCTCCTCCATGCAGCACCCGCTGAACCCGCTGAACCATCTGCACTACCCAGGTAGCCATCATCCCGCCTCCAGGCCGTACCTCTACGAGGCGTTCAACACGACGCAGAAGTCCTCGCCGGCATCCTCGTCGTCCGGCGTCACGTCCGGCACGACCAGCAATCAGAACGCTACCTCGTTCCCGAACCAGCTGATCAGCCTACACCAGATCAGGAACTACGCCCATCAGCCGAACCTAGGCAACCTCGGGAACTTGGGCAACCTGGGCAACCTTAGCAACCTGAGCAACCTCAGCGCGACGATGGAGAGCCACGCTCTCCTCGGCGGGCTCAAGGAGAAACAGTAACTCCGGCTGGTCTTGGAGATTAGGAGCAACTGCTGTCTCTACCCGGTTTCTTCTTCTTCGTTCTGCCTGTCCTCCCAGCCCCTTCCACCGGCTCTGTCATTCTCTGGCTCGTCCTTCGGTCTCCGCCGGGAATCTTCTACGATCTTGTGGATCCCAACTGCTCACGTGTCGCGGGGGTGGCTGTTCGTTTCGAAGTTCCTCGCTGCCTATAGTTTTTGTTTGTTTTTCCGTTTTAGTCGCATCGGACGCACTTAGGGTACCGTAAGTGGAAGAAGTTTGCGAGATGATCCCTTTTTCTTTTACGTTTTTAGGCTGCTTTCTTTGGTCGCGTGAAAGCGAATCATCGGTGGTTGAAGACTCTCCGATCGACGTTTATCCGGCTCGATGGGGTACCCAGAGGGAGAGAGAGAGAGAGAGAGAAGAGGGGAGAGAAAGAGAGAGAGAGGGGGAGAGCGGATCGATCCGAGTCGAATGCGGATCGGCCGGACGACTTTTAATCGTTTTAATGCTACCGGGCATCCATGCATGAACGGCGAATATTAGAAAGGCTCGATCGCCACCTCGAATCGGCGGGATCGATCGAGCAGCCGAGAGCTCGGTCGCTGATTAACTTTCACGCTCCAAGTTAGTTAGAAAGTAGTACCCGGGAATGATTACCGGGTAACCACGTTTCCCGGTAATCTTCGAAACGAAGTCCCGCGGCGAATAGTCACCCCGGAGACGAGGATGATCCCGGCGCCGGCCGAGAGAGAGCCCTCTCTCCCCTAAACTACCTTTCGAGGGCACGGCTCTCGTCCTTTCTCTCCTCTCCAATCCTCGATCGCGTTCCTCTCGGTCGCACTCTCCTTTCACACATCCACCCCCAGCGACGATCTCCTTAGGTTAATTGTCGAGTCTTCTCCGACGCAGAGACCACCTTCTCTGTTCGACGCTTAGCCGGTCCTTGCGATGATCGTACACAATCGTTTTCCTGTTTGTATTTTTTTAATCGTACTGTAAAGCCCAAGGAGAAAAAGGATCGAGCGGGACTCGGACCCGCGGCCTCGGGGCTCGTCGACCGTCTGCTACCTTCGCCATGGAGTCCTCTTTTACGGACTACTGTCCTCCCCGACGATCGGTGCTACCCTCTGTGTCCTAGACTAACAGATCCTAGAAGAAACGAGGCTCCACGGACTTGACTGCTTGGTATTGATAGTCGTCGACTGGTTAGGAGTGCTTTAGCTACCTGGTTCAGACTTCTTGGAGGAATCCTCTGTTCCAACTGTTTATACATATGTTTGTATGTAGCACTCTGTGCACAAGAATTTATCTCTTTCTCCTCGCCATCTTACTCTTTCGCAACTAGAATTGCCAACGATTTTATCATTTCCTTTGGATCAATTTTTTTAATGATGTGTCGTAAGATAGAATTTGCATCGTTTCAGTAATAATCGAACCGCGAACGCTTCAAGGGACTTTCAGTTGCCTAGATCTTTAAACAGTTACATCTACGCACAGTACTTAATTCTTAGCTTAAAGATCCACAGGCCCCGATTGTCCATAGCTTTTCTTTGAAAAAAAGACTCTTCTAACTTTTGTCTCACCAACTTTTATAAATTTAAAACCTCGCTTTTTTTCTATTGTCTATAAATTGGGCTACTAATATATTTCTGCTCTAGGTGCTTAATCCTACATCACTACCTTTGTTTTCGTTATCTGCCATTTTTCTGACGCTACGTTCTCTCTCTCTCTCTCTCTTTCTCTCTCTCTCTCTCTCTCTCTCGCTTGCCTCTTTTCCTCTCTATTTCCTCTCCTTTTCTATATATTGAATAAATATACAATATTCTATGCAAATTGTGCACGTGTGCTCGCGCGTAACTCCTTTTTGAGAGGTGCGTGCGACACTTATTCTCCTGTTACTCTTTCTCTGGTTTTCTCTCTCTCTCTCTCTCTCTCTCTCTCTTACTCTCTCGCTCCGTCTCTTTTACTCTCTCGCTCCGTCTCTCTTGGACTCATACACATACGCACACGTACACGGTCTCATGCTCTTCGTTAATTATCCCGTTGCGAGCGAAACGTCCACTCGACCCAGAAAGGTGTGCCTACTACCCCCTTCCGCCTTCGAGGGGGCGAGAGCCACCCCTTGGAAAATAGGTGTACTTCACGGCACGATTCCTCCTGGCTTTTGCTATTCCCTCTTACGAGCGGTGCTCCTGGGAAGCAGGAACGTGAAAAGAACGGAATTAACGCCGGCCCCATCGACTCCTCTCGTTCCGATTTCTTTTTTTTTCTTCCCCCCTTCCCCCGTTTTCGCTCACAGGCTACGCGAAGGCTGTCCCTCGCACGAACACGTTCAGAGAGCCCAGGTATCCCGGTCTCCGGGTCGTCTCGTTTACATTTCCCGAGCGTACGTACTACTGTTTAAAACAATACGAAAATTGTCAAGCTTCGGAACCTCTTTATCCAATCGGAGATCGACGCGGTGATCGATCCCATCGAACCCTAGAGTTAACAGCAAAATTTGGAAAAGCATCGGTCAGCCAGTCGACGAGTCTCGTGGTCGTAAATTCGAGTTCCCCCGCTAGATCACCTCTTTCCCTTAGGATCCTGTAACTTGGGGGCTTACGGGGGTACGACGATACCCATAACAGGGGTAGACCCACGATGGATAAGAGAGAGAACTGCTAGAGACTGGAGAAATTGCTATAAGAGGCCGCGAAGAGAATGCTGTTGTGTCGTGATGAGGGGCGAAGTTGTTGAGCGAAACGATAAACGTCGACGCGAGCTGTGATTCTAGAGCAAGATGGCCGAATCGGAACCATCCCCTGACCTTTCGGTAACGCAATGGGGGGTTAGGAATATTCTGGGGTGCGCTGTGGTATAATGGTTGAAACATGGCCGGCTGGTGGACGAGTCTCGAGTTCCCGGGTTCGTCCGGTCCTCTGCCCTCTTTTCCCTAGGATTCTACGACATATATGTAAATAAACGAATAAATAAATATTATATATTATTATTAATTGATTGATTAATTGATTGATCAATATTCGGTAGGTGCATAAGCTAAACGAGAGGAAGGATAGAGACTCTCTACTGAAGATATTCTAAGTACCTTGTCTAACGAGTGCGAGAGACCGATAGAATGAATGGAAGAGAGGCAGATAAAGAGAGAGAAAGAGAGAGAGAAATACCAAGTGTGCGTGAGAAAGCAAGAAGCAAGCAATCGTTGCCCAAAGTTAATTACGATAATTTCTCGTTTCGTAGGAGCGCGTTTCCGTTCCGAATTCGTGCCCCGACTTCGACCGACTTCGACGATCGAGCTTTAACGCTTTACCTACCGGAAATCCATTCGTGGAGCACTCAACGATCGCGTTTGAACAAAGTGAAGTTATTCGATTACGTTACCGAGACATTTTATTAAGAATCTAGAAAACAATCGCCGGTAGGTAACGCGTTAATTACTATTCTGCTCTTGACTCTTCTCGCGCGATCTCGGTGTGCAATCGAGCACGATCATCGGAGTCGACCGTCGGCGGCCGAGAGAAGCGTAGAAAATTTTTTCGAGGCGTGTAAAACGAGAGACGAGAGGAGGAAACACGCGGATAGAGAGGAGGGAATCGAACACGTGTATACTGTAGATAATTTCTTGTTACGGCGTCGCACGTGTCCCGTCCCGAGCCCGTATTCTTCCCCGAAAAGTCTCCGTGTTTTTCCTTTTATTTCCAACCCTTTCGTTTTCTCCTATTCTTCCCCGAGACAAGCGCTTCGTCTTTGATTTCCAGCAATTTCTCCTTTCCCCATCGAAGCGTTCTATTTTTCAAAGAAGCATCCTGACGTTCCAAGAGGGCCAAGAATGAAAGAGAGATGGGGAGGAGGTACCCCTTGGGACGCGACGCGTCGATGCCCCACCTGTGCTCAAGTTGTTTAAAAAACTATTAGTTCGTTACTAGGACGATGAACGAATGGACCAACGTGTGTACGAGAGAATGCGAGAAATCAGCGAATGAATGGTCAGTGAGAATGTGTATGAGAGGAAGAGAAAGAGAGAGAGAAAGAGAGAGACAGACAGAAAGAGAAAACGAAAGCGACAGAGGGACGAAATCGAGAATTCTGTGGCCGAAATGACACAGAGATCGCATTTTCGAGCTCCCTTCGGCGATTTCCACGATTTTCCTCGAGAGGGGACGCGATCGAGGAGCGGGAGGCACGGGAAAAAGAAAGTCACGCAAAAGATAATGAATTTCAAGGGTGGGAAGGGTGTAATTATCGTCAATCGTTTCCTTTTTCTCTCGTTGATCTTTAATGAAATCGTTTCCGGTGGGAGAAAGGGACGTGGGGTAATTTTACGGGAAGAGACGGGGACCAGCATAGAGTTTTGTTTCCAGAGGGGTTGTGGGTGGGTGGTTACAGTGTCAAGTACCCCCGCGCTTTAATTGTGATCCTTTTTCTGTCTACCCTTTAGTTTCATTGATGATTATTTTATTAATATTATTATTATTATTATCATTATTAATTATTAATAATTATTATTATTATTATTATTAATTATTATTATTATAATTATAATTTCGTTTAATAAACTCACGTTACAAAGAAAAGCGTTCGAATATGTGTGGGAGACGCCCGGGACAGCGTTGTACCCTGTTCAAGATTTTCTTTTCCCCTTCACCTGTTCCACCAACT
Source organism: Augochlorella aurata (assembly GCA_028455555.1). NCBI lineage: Eukaryota > Metazoa > Arthropoda > Insecta > Hymenoptera > Halictidae > Augochlorella > Augochlorella aurata. Next base: position 1,649,953 of record CM052154.1, read on the forward strand.
CCAGGCAGTCTTCTTCTCCTACTTTACCGGCGAGTCCTTTGTTCCATTGTTTTTTTCCGGTTCCGCGAGGAAAGAAAGAGAAAACGGGCATATTTGCATCGCGAAGGAATATTGTTGCTTTTGTCGATGGACCGATTCGCGACGCAGAAACGAAAGATAAATACAAGACGATTATTATAGCAGTGCTGAGCATTTCGGAGGGAGTCCTCTTTCCCTCCCCCCCTTTTTTTCTCGCGACTCTGTCCCCTCAGCTTCTTGACTTGCTCGATCCCGAGCAGATTTGCGGAAAGATACCGTCCATTGTGCTTTCGCGGGAGGGGGACAGAGCGGCGAGGGGTGAAAGGATCGTTCTTCGATCGCAGATGTGTCAATTGTTAGCGATTAAATAGACGAGAATTATCCCCTTTGCTTTTGAACCGAGACCCAGAGAAAGACAGAGAGACAGAGAACTTTTCTTTTCGTCTATGTGCCAATTAGAAAGACGATCGAAGATCGGCGTTCTCCCCGGGATCGATACAGATCCTTTCGCCGCTCGAGCGACGATCGGTATTTCCTTAGAGCGGAAATCATTGCGTCGACGGTGGAGAAAGCGAGGAACGCGGTGTCAAAACGTCGCAATGTGCTCGAGGTCTGCCGATAGACAAAACACGGGTCGATTGTAACGCCGCACCGCTCTACCAGTTTTTCTTCGCAGAGTACGGCTCCTGTCCGGGATCGTAAATCACTCCGGAAGACCCCGGGCACGGTTTCTCGGTCAAAATGGTTTCATCACCGCTGCTACCATGTGTCCCTGCATCCCTGAAATCTGAATTCGCTCTTCCGATACAATAACATCGCGCTCGCGGTGAGCAACGCGGGGAATCGCGACGTCCCGAAATGATTTTTAGTTTGAAGTCCTCGAAACGATTGAACTAATTTCGTGTTATCGTGTAAACAAGATCCATTCGTCTCGCGATCGATGGATCGACCGATCGGGGGAGAGAGATGGAGAGAGAGAGAGAGAGAGAGAGAGAGAGATAAAGAGAAAGAGAGAGATGCCGGAGGGAGGAGAGAACAGTTTGTGTGCTTATGCGAATGCGAGTGGACAAGGAACCGGCAAGTAAGCGAGGTTCGAAAGACAGGAAGACTGAGAATGCGAGAAGCGAAAGAATCGTGTAGGCATGGTAAAGAAAAAAAAACAATATATTGATTATATTGCGTGGTACGAACAGAACTGTGATATTTTATTGTATAAATTTACGGTAACAAAAAGAAAGAGAGTGAGAGCGAGCTAAAGAAAACGAGAGAGAGAGAGAGCGAGAGCGAGAGGTGGAAAGAGTGAAACAAGAAAAGAAACGACGGAGAAATATGAAGAACAAATCTCTAAACGGATATACTTACGCAAAGGCGGGATAATACTGTATTTTACAAAGAAGTACATCCTGAAGCCATTTAAACGCAATCGCGTACGAGTATCCCTTTGAAGATTGAGTCGTTTTCGATTTCGGGGCTGGGGGGTGGTAGAGAGAGAGAACAGATAGAAATTTCGAGCCGAAGACAGCGGGAGAAGACGATCCTCCGTAACCGATCCATTCTCAACCTGAAAAGGAATACTCGGCCGTTTTTCGGGCTGAACGCGAAGCCCTAGTGTCTAATCGTTTCCTGTTTGTAAAGTATATATATAGATATATAATATAGATATATTATATATGAATTAAATGTTTGATAAGAGAGAGCGAAAGAGAGCGCGAGAGTGAGAGAGGAAGAGAGAGAGAGAGAGAGAGAGAGAGAGAGAGAGAGAGAGAGCGGGTATGAAAACGATGAGAGAAACGGTGCGATTTAGCGTTGCGAGGAGAGGATGAGATCCCGAAAATCGCGACGCACGATCAAAGCGATTTTAAGCAGCACACGCCCACACGTACACAAGCAGAGACACGCGGAGTACACATAGTTAATAGCTAGAGAAGTAAGTAATTAACGCTACGTCTGTAAAGTTTCGAAGGAAAGTCCCACTTCTTCGCACTACCGATCGTCCCTAGCCCTCACGAATAAAACGGAATCATCGTGTTTCCTAATCTGTGCGAAATGGAGAGAGAAAAAGAGAGGGAGAGAGGGAGAGAGAGCGCGAGAGCGAGAGTGAGAGAGAGAATCGTTTAATATAGTGAAACAACTGTCTGTCAATTCGCGACGAGGTCTACTGTAAAACATTGATACTTCCTCCGGGTCCGAGGGTCGCTGTAAAACACCCTAAAAGCACGCGAGCCAACGATTCCCCAGAATAAATTTTCTAATACCGCTGACAGAGGATTTCCTTCGACGCCGACACCGACATCTCGCAGACTTTTGTCAACGTTTCACGGTACAGCGTTCATTGAACACCCCCCAGGTCGAAGATCTCGCACTCGCAGTGTTTTGTAACAGCAGAGGACGAAGACTGCGTCTCTAGTGTACTTAGCAATAACTTTCAAAATTCAATGCCGAGAGATCGATGAAATAAAGATGCTCGTGAGAAGAACCTTGATCCCGTCGACGCAACGCGACGTTTACAGTGTTTTACAGTGGCGTATCTCGGACTGGAGGGAGAAAGAGAACGAGAGAGAGAGAGAGGGAGCTTACACTCTTTGGAAGCAATTGCCACCAACAGAAAATCTCCCATTCCGATCGACGAGTTTTGACCCCGCGTCTTTCGCTCGACTGTCGTCCCGAATACCGTCGTGTTTTTTCGAAAAGGAACGAATCGTGCCTCGAACCGGGTCACACAGAGAAATCGACAGCGAACGAACGTCCAGCCATGATAGTTAATCGCGCACCCTGAACGTGATACACACATGTACAACGAAAAGTCGAGTTTAGAGGGAAGCGATCGCGGACAAAGAACGAAACCTTTTCTTTCCGACGCGAGCACGACCACGGTACAAAATATTCAGAAGAGGCGAGAGAAAACCGAACAGCGAGGACAAGTAGAGAGGAAAGAGGATGCTCGCGCCCTCCGAGCGATCGAAAATATCGAGAATATCGAGATTCGTGCAGGAAGCCGAGAATTTCGGAAACGATGGGACGCGAATCTTTTTGGAAATTCATGTACGGGCTAACTTTAGGTTTTCGATAGAACGCTGCACGTCCAGACTATACATTTGCTTCGAAGAAGGTGGGTCCAATCTGAAATTAGCCTTCGCATGGATTTTTAAAAGGGATCTGGACAGTCGGTTAACTCGGGACAGTCTTAACGTTAGACTAGAGGAATTCGATGGGTCTGAAATCGTTTGGAAGTTTCGAGGCGACGTTTCCTGCGCGAATTTCGTTCGGTTCTAGAAAGTCCTGAGGGTGGAGGAAGAACGACGATCTCCGAAGTTGAAGGCGCCTGCAACGGGAATAGAGGATCTCGTCGTTCTTGATCCTCGAGCCTCCCCGATCCCGGATAATATCAGAGAATGGAGCTCATGCTGTATTTATAATCGATTTTCGAAGTTTCTCGCGACCATTTCTTCTTGGTTCCCCGCGTGGCCCGCGAGGACAGGACACAGACCTTGTAAAACACGTCCCGCCCCATCGTCGACACTAACTGTTCGTCCTTTTTAACAAATATAAACAGAACTTACGTCTTACTAATTCTGAACAGCGATCCGGAAAGCTACCGCAATCCGTCCGGTCCAGAGTTATTACATATTATATCGTAGAAACGAGGAATTAATCGAGCGCTCGAAGCGTGAACGGGATTGCCTTGGCATTCTGGGCTCGCAAAGTATTTTTGTCACTCCTCCTCGAGTTGTATTTCAGTTGCAACTTTCGGAGAGGCAATTTACTTTCCACGGGGCGGTGAAAACGATTTTTTATACTTTCCGTTTGACGAAGCTTAATCCGTTAACCGGGTGATTCGATGTGTAAATATTTAATAATTGTAAATATCTAAAGAAAGAAACATTAAACAAGAATGTCTAGTTAACTCGTCTTCCCCGGGTAACCGGTTAAATTATTTCTGCTTCTTTCCTTTTTATTATGCGAAACGATTTGATCGAACGAGTTGATGCTGACACATATATCATTTAATATTTATTTAAGAAAAGAAACGATTATCGTTTCACCGTGCGGAATTCAAATTTACTTCCTACGCAGGTGGCGCTGATGTCTCAATTCTGCGGCAACGACATCTGCGGAATTTGTCTGAACCCTGTGCGATTTGTAGCACGATCGATACGTCAGAGTAAACCTAACGTAGTAAACTTTTACCGTAGTCGATATAGTAGGAAATGGTCTTTTGGTCGCCGTTGGTGTCGTCTGCTGTTCGATACGGTCGATATAGTAGAGCAGATGTATAGTAGAGCAGGGCGACACATGCGCAGAACTTGAGATATGTCATAATCAGCTGATGCGGATCAGACATAGTTGAAAAGATGGTGAACTTGCGGCTGAATAAATCCGTCGTCAGGTAACTGTCAAAGAGGACAGCGCGATACGTGTAGTATTCGTTAACGGAATCAACGATACTCGTCACTGATGCCCACATAAACAACTGCGGCACGTTATGGCATTCCTTGAGGTTTGTTTAATATGGTCTTCGGTCGTTTCGCGTATTATTCCTCATGATCTGAACATAACCTCAGTATCGACGCCCTTACGATGAGAATTGTTTGCTTTTCAGTGGAGACGCTTCAATTTCTTCGACCTCAAAAAAGAGGTCGACGAGGGAAAGATTGCGAGCGCTCTCGGGGTAAGTTCCTCTCAGCTCGAATCGAATCAAGTGTAGGATCGTTTTTCGTAGGTTAGGTTGTTCGAACATGTTGCATAGACTCAATGATGTTAACAGGACGCACAAGTCACTGCAGCTACTAGTGGAAATGGCAGCTTGGTCTTTGGAGACAACACGGGCAATGTGCACTTAGTTAATAGGACCTACGATGTTTCCACCTTCCGGGCGTACGAGGTTATCGTAACCTTAGCTCAGCAAGTTCAACATTCCACTTTCTTGTTCACCATTGGTGTTAGTTGCATTAGAAAATTATTCACTTCCTGCGAATGTACTCATTGCTTTCATTAACAAAATATTCGTTTAGGAAGACGATGTCGGTTGTAATCCAACAATAAAAGTATGGAACTTGTCCAAACCAGATAAACAGGGTAACCCATCTTGCGTTCGCATAAGCAGAGCTATACCCAGCAACAAAGGAGTTCCTGCAACTGCACTGTATGTGCATACTAGTCTCACTTTAATGGCTATAGGGTTTGGAGATGGCTCTGTTATGCTTTACAGGTAATATAGACTGTTTAAAGAGTTTTTAATCTTAAATTTCATTGAATTATTCGTTTGTAGGGGTGACCTAACCAGGGAAAGGAAAAACAAGATAAAGGTGTTGAAAGGCACAGGTATTTCTATTACTGGTCTTGCAATAAGAGCTATGAGCAAACAAACTCATCTATTCGTTGCTACAACAAACAGTGTTTTTTTGTACAATGTTACTGTAAAAGATAAAGAATTTAAGTCTCCCCTGGACAGTGTGGGTTGTAATAACAAATGCAGTGTCCTTGCAGAATCGATGCAGGACAGTCACTTCATGATCGGTCGTAACGAGGTAATATATTCATAAAAATTTAATTGGAGTAGACTGTAGATGTTTCTGTAATACATGTCTTTTATATTAGGCAATATATTGCTATACGCCCGACGGTAGAGGTCCCTGCTATGCAGTAGAAGGTCAGAAAATAATGTTAGAGTGGTTTAGAAGCTACTTAGTAATAGTATCTAAAGAAGCTGCTAATGTTCCAAGAAGGACCACTACCATTTCTGCAAAACCAAGGCAAGAATTTGACGTGTATCCAAGTCGACTGTCAAGTAGGGATATGTTAATAAACACCTATATTTTTACAGTACCATAGAACCAATACCTCAAGGTGCAGATAAACATATGATCACGTTACTAGATATACAAAACAAATTCATTGTTTTCTATGCACCAATGCTCTCTGTGCAAGCAGTTTTATCAGAATGGGGCGGATTTTTTATACTCAGTGGTGATAGCAAGCTGTATCACCTGGAGGAAAAAGATTTGCAGTCTAAATTAGCCTTACTCTTTAAAAAAAATTTATACGATGTATCTATAAGGTAATTAATATAATTGTTTAATTCAGACCGTCCAATGCGATCTTTTAATCTCGCGTGACTCTTAGGATAGCTAACAATCAACAGTACGATGCAGAAAGTCTTGTGGACATATTCCGGCAGTACGGGGACCATTTGTATTCGAAAGGAGATCACAATGGTGCAATAGAACAATACATAAAGACCATTGGAAAATTGGAACCTTCCTATGTAATCAGAAAATTCCTAGACTCTCAGCACATAGATAATTTGACCACTTATTTGCAAGCTCTGCATAAAAACGGTCAAGGAACTGAGGATCATACAACGCTATTATTAAACTGCTACACGAAGCTGAATCATACGGATAAACTGAAAGAATTTATTATGGTAATCAGCTCATGATTCCATTTAATTATTTCTCATCTATATTTTATATATTTATGTATTATATACATTTTCGTCTCAGACGAAAGATAGGGAAGTCGATTTCGATGTAGAAGTTGCAATAAAAGTCTGCCGCCAAGCATCTCCGGAAGATGCCTTGCTCCTCGCCCGGAAGCATGGCCAACACGAATGGTATCTCCGCATTCAAATAGAGGACAAACACGAGTACAAAAAAGCTTTGGAGTATATGGCAACTTTGGAATTTGAGGAAGTATGTCCAAATGTTTATCAAACAAATTGTAAACAACTAATCTGGTTTACTCTTTTAGGCAGAATCTAACATGAAAAAATACGGCAATGTTCTCATGGAAAACGTTCCAAACGAATCTACGCAATTTCTGAAATCCTTATGCACCAATTATAGACCTTCCAACAAACCTCTCGTTGATCAGGTAAATTAGTAGATTAGAAAATGAGCGTATGTGTAACGGTAAAGTTGCCATATTTCATTCAGGAAGCTTTGGATGGCACCATGGAACAGGATGTTGACAAAGCTAATCCCGAGGATTTCATTCACTTATTCCTCAACAATTCTGAATGTCTTGTAGAATTCCTAGAACACTTAGTGAAAACAAACACCAAGTTAGTACACACTTTAAATTCAAAAACCAAATAACAATTTTGCACACTAATTAACACATATTATTCCAGATGGAGTACTTTAGTGTACAATACGCTAGTAGAACACTACCTGCATGTGTGGTCAGCTTTAGACAACGACGTGTCGAAAGTGCAATACGAGCAGAAGATAGTAAGTCTTCTGCAGAGCTCAGAGGCCTGTTACGATAAGGATCAGATTCTGATCTTATGCCATCAATACAATTTCAGACGTGGACTGCTGTTTCTTTATGAAGAAAGTAAATTGTATGTTGAACTAAAAATCTGAAGTAGCGTATTTAAAAACTTCCTTTTATAACTTATGTTAATTTTAGGTACCAGGAGATGCTGCGATTTCATTTGCGAGAAGGTGATAGCGAGCAAGTGCTAGCAATTTGCAAACGATTCGGTCATCAGGATCCAAATCTGTGGGTTCAAGCTCTGTGGAGCGTGGCCAGGAATAAGGAAGCTCCGACAAAACTGCTTGCAGACATTTTAACTTATATTGGTACAGTTGCAGAACATTGTTAATTCTATTTCTTTTGTATTACATATCTATCCCAAACGATCTACTTTTAGCCCAAGAGAGACTTTTATCGCCACTAATGGTCGTCGACGCGATTTCAACTTCGCTTTCCTGTACTCTGGGAGATGTAAAGACTTATTTGAACAGTGTGTTACGAACAGAGCAAGAGCAGACGCAAACAGACATTGAGCTGACCGAGAAGTATCGAACGGACACCCAAAAGATAAGAGAACAAATAGAGTCGATTAAAAATAACACGATTATTTTTCAAGGATCGCGTTGCAGTGCGTGTCATCATCAACTAGAGCTACCTTCTGTACATTTTATGTGTCAACACTCGTATCATCAACAGTGAGTTGCAACATTCATGCTAGACATGGACATAATCTAGGAATTATTATGGCTGTCTTCGCTGTTTCAGCTGTTTCCAAAGTTTCTCGGAGAACGAGAATGAGTGTCCGGCTTGTTTGCCGAAAAATAAAAAATTGTTGGACATCATCAAAGCGCAGGAACAGTCCAAGGATCTCCACGAGATTTTCCACAGTTTGCTTGACCGAGCTGAGGATCCGTTTTCGTTGGTCGCTGACTACTTTGGCCGTGGGGTGTTCAAAAAGTTAACAGTAATCACTGACACAGATAAATTGTTGCCAACAACAGCTACTAAATTCGAAGAACCGAAGCTGAATTATGGGCCAGGGGCAGAAGCGAGGATCAGATTGGTGGAGGGAAAGAATTCCACCCTGGGTAACAATCAATTTTTTATAAAAATCGTGTTATCGTTCTGCCTACAAATTAATGTTTATTCTGTCAAATAATTAGGAAAAATTGAAATTCCACGTGAGAATTTCCCAGTTGTGGATGATCGTTTGCGGTCATTCACGAAGTCAGAGGTCTATTCTTCGTCAGTGGAAGCGAATATTTCTGGTGCCGGAAGCGACGTATCCACTCCTCGTGGAAATTCGAGGAAAGCTTCACCGGTGCCCATAAAATATTTAAATATATTGAACAATACCCCACCAAAGTCGTCGCCAGTGCAAAAGTCCTCCGTGCCACCGAAAACACCCGTTTCGACTAATCCATTTGATACGGAATACGATGAGTCAAAGAACCCGTTCGCGGGGGATGAGGACGATGAAGAGGACGTCAACAACGACGACGATAAAGACTATAACAAAAATTTGAATCCATTCACTAGATAAACTGCATTTCTCATCTTTGGCAATTGGTCTCACGAGTTTTCAGTATGTCGACGATATTTCGCAGACCAAGAACTGTTGGGGCTTATAGCAAAAGATACGATGAATATTAATCACACTGTCTAACAGCTACTCTACATTTTTAAATCTAATTTAAAAGAAAAAGTAAAATTTGCATTATTTTTTTTGCTTCAATGGTAAAACTTGTATTGAAACCCTACAAAAGAAATGAAATCTTGTTGGACAGTGTTATTAAACTCAATGTAAATTGATTCGATACGTCAGCTTTAATTCCATACAATTTTTTCCTTGATAGGAGAAAAATTTGTGTCAACAAGCTATGGAAATCTCGAATCCCTCCCTAGTTTCGACTACAGTTATTTCTCTCAAGGATTGAACCATAACTTTTTTGTCTGGATATATTATATATTTTATATTATTTTTCATCAGATACATCATACGATAACTGTATCTTTTGGTGCTTCACGTAATTTATAAAACGTGTATACTGTGTGACGATCAGTAAGAAATTCATATAAAACATTAATTGTACATTAAATGATTTATTGTATATATTGCCTCACGTCATATTTTAAGATTCTATCTCTATATTCACAAAACAAGTCCTTAAAGTAATTTATCCGTTCTTAATTAGTGTACAAGAAATGTCACATTTTATGAAAAAATACATCTTCCAAAGTAAATGTTTTCAAAATACCAGTTAATAAATAACTTATATATAAAAAGAGATTGCTACATTATAAGTGATCCAAGCTGTGCTTCCATTCGAATATTTTGTCATTTATTCTAAAAGCACTCCAACTGTCTACTGCTTCTGGACCTATTGGTTTAATAGAGACAGGAGTGCAGTACTCTTCAGTCGGTTCGGGCAAGAAGAAATCAGAAAGTATTGGTACAATGTCTCGTTGACGTGGCTCTGGATCCTTACTACGTGTTAATCTACTGGGCAGTTGTTTTTCATCTATAGACAAGTCCACCAAGTTTTTGTAAATGACTTCGTCCAGAGGGAAATCCAAGGCACTAGAGATCTGTAAAAGAAAAGAAGATATTTCCTGACACCATATTGTAAGAATTTTTCTCTTCATACCTTCCCATTTATCAAATTTTTATGAATAGGGGGTAAATGCTCAAAGTCGACTGCAACTTTCTGCTTCTTTATTTCATTCAATTTATTAATTGTACATAAGACAGAATTGTATTCTGGTCTTGCCAACTTTTCACCAGAAGTACATGGTTTTATGTGAGCTTTATCCTCAATCTTTGCAATCTTCAGAATGTCTTGCTTTCTATGTGATACTCCTGGACCAACATAAGGTTTTATTTTGGCACCAACTACGTCTCGTACCATAGTTTTCTTCACTGGGGAAGCTCTAATTTTTGATGCAGCTGTGTTGTACTTGTAACATGGCATAAGATTCACAACAGGCTTTACTTTTTTAGAGGTCAGGGAGACCCTAGATGACTTAACTGAATTTACTTTCTTATTACTTGGGCAAGATTTAATTTTGCATTGTGCTACCTTTGTGTAAGAACTATTTTTAGTGGCATTGTTAGTGCCCTTTTTAGTAAAGAATGCATTATTTTCCTTGCCTTTCTTATCTGTTGTGTAGTCCATTTTTTCTATATCAGTCTTAACTGAGTTCTGTGATTTCAGTATTTTACTTGGTACTTTTTCTTGTAAAGTAGGCAGTGAAGTATTGGTCTTTCTGTCTTTGTCTGTCTCCTCAATGCATACTCTCGTATTCACAGAATTATCTACATCATTGAAAGGCCTCTGATTTTCAGTTTTACTAGAGATATTGGAGCAAAAAGGAATCGCACCATCACATCCTAAAAATTGAGTCCTTTCGATACAATTTACAGACTTTGTTTCTCTGCTATCAGGATTATTAAATGCTTGATTCGATTTTAATACAATAACAGGCTTATCTAGAGTAATTATACTTCTAATTTTTGGTTTATTTGAGTGATTAGAGTTGCTTTCATCCACTGAATTTTTTAATTCTTTTGATTTATCAACATCGGTTTGACAAAACCTAACTTTCGGTCTCGCAAAATTTTTGATATTCGTAGACATTATAAAGGAAAATATGTATAATCAATCAAATTTAGAAGTAACTTTACGCGAATTTAGCTCAAAGGTTTGACAATTCAAAAAATTTGACAACATAACCTCCAAAGATTTATCGTGGTTAAGAGCTGTCAAACAGTCTCAGAAATTTTTTTTCGTAGTCGTGGTATATTAACTTTATAATGCCATAACGTGTAGGACAGGAGGATGCACGAAACTTTTAATTTTTCCTAATTTTTTGTTTCGTAAGCGTTGATTAGTCACTCAAAAGACGATCGCATTTACCGCGTGTTTCAGTTGGTTTCAGTCGTACTGTAACTATTTCAGTATTGTAATTGTAATTAGTGCTGTTTAGTAACGATTACTGGTGTTTATGACGGAAAATGTATCATACAAGATCATGGAGTCATTCGTAGTAATTTTATTTATTAATGAATAGTATTTTATCTTCTCTTAATAATCACTAGTTTTAAAAGGTTATAATAATCGGAATTCCAAAATTACAGCAATTTACACTTATTTTACAGAATCCTCAAAACTTACCAGTAGAACAGTTAAAAATAATGATCAAAACTTCTGGAATTGTCGAGTACGTTGATGCCTTGGTACGTTTGGTTATTAAAAAAACAATGTTTTCAAAGATGTCAACTATAGTTGCATGGTTACATCATGAACAGATTGTGTTCATTTCTTTGTTATAAATTTTTATATTTGATTGTTCTTTTATTATTTAGAAAATGTTTACACTAACAAGATATTTTATCAATCTTGTTTAGAGTGATAGGTGGGCAGATGACCGTTATTTCTTGCATTATGAAGCTCCCAATATTTATGATGAAAATGGATCAGAGATTATTGGGGCAAAGAAACATTGGATGCAAGTCATTAATTATATGATCAGTGATTTAAAATGGTTAATTGGTCTTCCATATTTTAGGTGAGCATATAATTAAAAATGTTCAATAATTCCTCTAGTGTAATGTAACAGTTCTACATTGTAATAGCAAAATTCTTGAGTTATTTGTTAAAATTACTGTTTATTTAGATTCTGGTCCAACATTATATACAATAGAACAATAATAGATGCATTGGTATCTTTGCTACAAGAAGCGCCGCCGTTTTATGCTTTAGAAAATTTTCCAAACTGTCCAGAAATGTTAGAACTACTAGAAACAATCCGGTACTATGTACTTGTTGTTTTCACACGCCTTATTACGAATAAGGAAAGCTCCACGGAGTTCATGCAACCTTCATTTCTTGGGAATTTACTCTATGAAAAGTACATATTTACAGTACCCATTATTTTTGACCTCTGTCAACTTTATGGCAGGGAAAATCCGAAAGTAATAAAAAGGCTCTTACAATGTTTATTTAACTTAGAACCACAATACAATAATGATTTTAAGAAAGCTGTTCCTTGTCTTATAGAGGTAAGGTGCAAATATATTTGAGGTAGCCGTTGTCTTTATAAATAGAACTGATTATGAACATTTTCATTTTAGGCTCTTCGAAATGTTGAGAGGAAGTTTGATCATTCGACAGTACACAATGGAGCACTTTCATTGACTCAACAGGATGTTGGTTACAAACATCTGACATTATTTAATTTACAGGATATGATATTGTATGTATTAGATATATCATCAACGATTACTGTATTTTTAAACAATTATCCTCCTGCAGTGAGTTTATTTCACAATGAGGATTTTATAAAAAGGTAGGTATATAAATTAATGATCTATCTTGCTTCTGTCAATTTTTAATGTGCTTTTTTTTATAAATAGAATTGTTTCGATATATGAAAACACAATACCTGAGATGTATAAGAACTTAGATAAGTTAGGATATAACGATGAAGACATGCCGAAGTACATAGAACTGAAACATCGATTGGATGTGATTAGAGTTGAAATTTTAAACCTCTTTAGAATTATTTTATACAGCCCAATACAAAATGTAGAAACAAATGCGTAAGTATATAGACAAATCAACTATGTATATTCAAGCTAATAATATCAATTGTGTATTAAAAATTCGGAGAAATATAATTATGAAATTATACTTAGAAATACTACATCAGAAGCAGATATAAAGGAGCTTATAGAAGAATATTTTACTTTTTTAATGTATGTCGTCCCCGAGAAAGAATTCATTACAGATTATAATCAATTTTATCCAGTTAAGCAAGACCTGGATATACTGACCAATATCTACCCTGAACTGTATCCTTTGATTTTAATTCACATAAATGCATTGTCATAATTAAAGCATTATTGTCAACATTTTAATACTTAACAAATATTTAGTGATATGATACATTATGATTACATATTGAAACTGATAAAAACACCTACTGAAAAACCTAATGTTCCACCAACTCCTTTGTTTAATCATATAAATGTAAGTAGAAATGTTAGAAGAAATATTTCATGTCACCTGATAATGTTTATCTTTTAAGGAGCCTGTGGCTGGACCCAGCGGTGTCCAAAGTCAACCACCGGTACATGCACGTATGGAACATGTTACCAACACAAATACTTCGAATAAATCCAAATTGCGACTGAGTAAAGTACACTTATCATCCCTAGTATCTGCAGTAAAAGATGTTCTGTGTCATTTAAAGGAAGATTTCATCGAGGTAACAACTTTAACATAATAAAGATGAAACAATTCAGAGTAAAGAAACGTATATATAACATTGTCATTGCAGTTGTGTTTGGAACATTATGAATACAAAACTGAGTCCGTAATCAATGCTATATTGGAAGACAGTTTGCCACCCAGATTAAAATGCTTAATGTCTGGAATAAAAGAAATACCAGCCGAGTATATGGTAATTAAATAATTTTCAGACTTTGTGAATACAAAATTACTTGTATAATTCTTTTTAGAACGTCACAGTCAACAAAGATGTAGTTCCTAATTTCGAAGCTCTCAGTTTCTCTGACGACGACGATATTAACGAATGTGATAATGTCCACATTAAAACGCGTGAAGACATTCCTGTACCTAAGGATTACATCATTAAAAAGTGAGTGATAAAAAATAGAATAACAAAAATTATAATATGAAATTGTTTTTTATTTGCATGTAACAAAGTTGTAAAATAACATCGATAAAAACCATACTATCTTTTAGTATAAAATGAATATTTTTACAGTTACAGCCTTGTCCAGGATGATTACATTTATGAAGATGAATTTGACGACACGTACGATAATCGCGACGTACGGGGCACAGACAATGACTCTGAACTTGATTCTAGACCTTATACTACACCCAGGGTTCGTATTATTAACTCATAACTTCAGTACAATCGACCTTTCTATAATGCGGTTAATTCGTACTTATTGTATCGAATCGGTGTTAATACCCCTCCTGTAGGAGGGGTATGACGAAGTTCCCTCTGCTGATAAAAACTGTGACGTACGATAAAAATATTTCTTCTACCAATATGAGCTGAGCCAGAAAAAATTCATGTTATAAAAATACCATGTTGCAAAAGGACTGTCCCAATTTTCATACCGTATTATATTGAAACCGTATTCCCAAAGTACTGTGTTAAGGAGGCTTGGGTTGGCTGTATATTTAGGGACGCGTTAAAAACATTTCATAAAATTGTAGGTACTCCAAGCAAAACAAAAGATTGAAACTGTCGACGAATCAGAATCAGATGATGATGACAGGGAGGCTGAACAAAATGGTAAAGATCATTTTATACAGAATCCAGCTGAGTTACGCGCTAAAGCCGAACAGCGAAGGCAAGCCATGCGAGGTGGAAAAGGCACATTCAACGTGACTGGTAAAATACATTAATATGTTAAAACCATTTTTTATGGGGACCATATTTTTCCCGAAAAAATTATATTCATTTATGTCCTTTCTATTGAGTAGGTCAACCGAAAGGTCATGGACAAGAGAAGGATGTTTTGCACAATAGACAACAAAAGAACGCCCATAAGGCAAGAGGTGCCAATCACAACCGTCGTTCGGGCGCCCAACAAAAAAGAAATCGAGGAATGATTCCATCTTAAGTGTACCTATACTTTTACAATATCAGTGTAAATACTGCGATGTGATAAATACATTCGTACCTAGGCCAAGACCATAATATCCGGTTCCTTTCAATAACTAGTATTTAGTTTCATTGTGTTTACCGCTTATAAGAAATTCATCTTCACGAATTTTTCACAATAGTAAGTGCTCTTATTCTGTTCATTTGAACAGCGATTAATTCCTGGTATTCCTCCTCGGGTATCATGGCACTGGATGGCGATCCCGAAACGTTAGGAACTGGCATTAATTGCGTGAATAGTTTGGTCGTGCTTCCATAATAGTCCAATTGTATCATGATCAAAGCGTGTACGCTAGGTTTAATGTATTCTAATCTCTTATCTAAAAACGAAGGCAACTCAAGAAGTAGCTGAGCATGGACAATCTTCAACTCTTTTGCGGCTAACTCTTCTGCCCTTCGTTCTCTCTCTAACTTCGCGATGTGACTAGCAGTTCTGTCTTTCTTCTCCTGCAATTTCTTTACTCGGTTGTACAAACATTTCCAATTGTTTACTAGTTCTTCCCGCTTGGCTATTGCAGCAGCTATTAGAGCAAATTCGTCCCGCAATTTCTTCAAAGGTTCTATAAAAGTTTTTTGACAGAGAACTGCCATGTCTTGTACAGTTTTCCCTACCTGTTAAAACAGCAAAAATTTTAGCTTTGTTACATGGATGTACCATATTGATCTACCTGTGTTGTAACTGAGTGATAGTCTTCTAAGACTCTTCTAAATTCATCACTAAGATAACCCAAGCCACAAGTTGTTAGATTCAATGTTAGTCTTTGATCTGCGCGGTCCAAATTTACAACTGCTTCTATGTATTTCTTCATTTCTTTTGTCAGCTTCCTGATAGTATCTTCAACACTGTGAGAAAATAAGAACCATGCAGATGACAAGTTTTCTTTCTCATAGAAAATGTCGTATTTAATTTTATCAAGAACTCTTACAGATGCATAGATATATTTGTAACGTAGAGATATTAATACGTACTAAATGAGTCTTTGAACAGCCACATCGAGGTCCCTATCTTCTGTATGCGATAACAGAGGCTGTGCTGGAGTAGGTCTCTGTGTTAAATGATTCTTCTTCAAAGGATTCCTATGTGTATTATTGTAATATTTATGCAGATAACTGTGCTAACCTCTTTGTCTTAATATGTTGTCATGTAATAATTTCTACTCACCACGTCATATTCTACATGTATTTACATAAAGTTACATACTATTATATCTCCTAGATCTCCTTAGTACACGAAAATAAATGATCAAGATTGCTAATAAACCTATTGCACACCGCGAATTATGTATGTACTATCTTATCACTTCTATCTACCATCGGTTTTTAACAGAACTCGTGACTAGATGATTCAAATGTACTTCTAAAGATTGTTTTCGTCATTTCAACATTTCTTCTACTATATAGTTTACGCAGATTTTTAGCATTTTACTACACAAAAAGATTGTATTGTATTTAAAGCTGATGTAACAATTACTAACCTTAACCAATCGCGATCAATGTTTCGATCCATTAATGTAATTAATTCCATTTGTGCTATTAATAAGAAAAGGTTAAACAAATACACAATTTGCATAAAAAACAACGTTTATTGTTCTTTCATCTTTTGTATAGGTATTTGATTCCATAAAAATTGAAATATTATTGATACAATAAATTTCAAGACATCTTAAATTATTTTAGATTTAAATATACAAGATCAATTACAGCTTAATGATCTATGATAATTAATTCGTCTATGCCCCAATCTTCATAACTATTGTCAGGTAAATATCGTCTAATAACTATTGGAATTTTCCTTTGTTTTAGTTCTTTCATAGCAATCTGTAGAGGATCCGTCTCTCCTTCTAATTCTACCATAACTGGAGCACACATAGCTATCTGTAATGCTCTTGTCCCTAACACCCTAGCCCGTTCATACCTATGAATAAATAATTATTATTTTATTTGTATACCTTTCTTATATGAGAATTCTAAAGGTACTTACTTTGTCATGTACCTAGTTGTAATCCGTTTTGATCTTTGCACGCCACCAGTGGCTTCACCAGCCGCAAGTAGTTCTATATTCTCTCCATCTTCCTCTTGAGGCTCTAGTTCAATGTTATCATCATCATCAACATCATCAAAATCATCTGCTACTCTGTAAAAAGTAAATAAATCTAATACATTGTTTGCAGAAAGGTACTCTATAAAAAAACATATGCATTCATGTTGTACTGTCAAAAAAAATTCATTGTTGATATAATTGAAGATTATCTTATGTTTTCATTAATCTTGAGTATTCCTGGATGTATCTATATCAAATTCATGGTCAGATTAGAAAACAATTACATTTTTTCTAGGTTATATGTACTACAAACGCATACCTAGTACGAGGTTTCTATAAGTTTCTGAAATAAATTAATTGTTTACTCACTCATCCCCATCAAAATCATCGTCTGCCATTTTTCACAAATAATTGAGTAAAAATTCTTAAGTACAAATTTATGTTCCTACATTAGCCGTTTTCTCTCTAGCCACAATAAGAATCTCAGCATTCTACCACCTCCGTGAGAGACAGACAGTGGGCTCTATGTGTAGCGATGGCCGTTTGGCGGCAAAACGTCGTACACGCGTTGCTGACAGATATTTTCTCGACCTATACGAATGTAAAATCGCTTCGACATTTTTTCTCGTGTAGTTTTTTTCAGAAATGTCTATAGAATCAAATGCAGTAGTCAATTTTCATGTTCGGTAAATAACTTTTCGTAAATACAGAAATATATTGCGTAGAAAATACGTTTTTCGACATTTTTTAAAACTTTATCGGTCGTTTAACAGTACTGTAAATTCTCTTCAATTGTTCTTCAGCTTCTAAATAAAAATGGGCAATTTAGGAAGAGGAGATACGATTATTCGAGCCTCGCGGCTCGTTTTTATAGTTATTGATAATCAGTTGTGGTCTGAAATGTGCTACAGAGTAGTGGAGGACGGATTGGAGTGGGCTGGTAACATTGCTACCATATTGAGCCATTTATACCTACCATATTGCGCTTTTTCATCCTTACCATTTTAATGCGCATCCAGCTTCGCGCAGTTGGTTTAGAAAGAGAACGGGAGATGATCGAGAGAGACAGAACGAAAGCAGCGGGCTCTATGGTGAGTGTCCACACGGACGAGAAACCTAGCCATCTCACTTTTCATGCTTGCGGTCTCACTCGTTTTGCGTATCCGTTTGCCTGGTGCATACAGTCCAGCACATTTACGAACGCATTGAAACGACGATCATTTCTAAAATTATTAGAATTTTTGAAAGCTACATTTTAACTAAAGGTTTCTAGTTTATGAATCTACACAATTTTGTTAATACAACCATCCCAGTAGTTGTCAGCTGTGATGAGCAGCTATCAATGTTCAACTCTACGAGAAAGATTTTCGAAAGCAACGAATAATTTCGCAATTTTATACGATTTTGTACTTTTAAAAATTCTGAAAACAAAGTTGAAACTTGCATTTGTATTCTCTTAGAAAGGCTGCATATTTAATGTAGCTACAAAAAATTCTAATAGAATAGAAACTAGGAATATTAGGAAATGATTGCGTTGTTTGTGGGTCTGGGTTACATGGAAAATTATATTTAATTCGGGCATTGACATTCTCACTTCTGCAGTGAATAAAGATGAACTTGTCTGTCTATAATTGATGTAATATTATTATTATTACTATTTATTATTATTATTATTATTATTATTATTACATAACTTTGACAGGTCTCGGTAGGAGTTCCGACCCTTTATCTTCCCATACGGTCGCTTGGGAAGTGGATTATATCGTACAGAACGCTTTCTAAATTTCTCTACGAGCGAGGTTACGAACTGTGACAGCGGAACGAACGTGTATGATTTAGAAGGTTCTAGATCCACGTCATCTCTCTGTGACAGCGGAACCAACGTGTCTGATCCAGAAGGTCCTGGATCCTCGTCATCTCTCTGTGACAGTGCTCCCCTTTCAATACTTCCGGTTATTCCTGCCATATCTGCGTATAAAATAATATCGGGTTAGAATGAAACGATCCTTCCGTAAATTGTGTTTCCACAAAATGACAATGATGTACCCACCAGAGATACTGTTCACAACACAATTCACGCTGATATATTTATTTCTTATCGAAGTAATACATTCCAGCTTCTTCAATCCGCTGGATGTAAAGTCGCTGGTAGATAGTATTGCACTGTTCGCAATGGGCACGATCAACATCTGCGATTCGTTCATCGAATCGCGAGCCTCGAAGAACTCTTCCTCTTCGGTAACACTGAAGTTACTGGGCATACTGGATTTAACACTGGAATGCTCCAACGAATCGTGTTCCTTCACGACTTCCAGCTTTCTGGAGTTGCTTCTAGGAAGAAGAGGGTCCGTGTTGCTACGACTCGATAGCACTGATCGGAAAGGTGTTTCCTTATGCGAAGCTGACGACGGGAAGCCACGTAGTTCTTGACAGTACTGTCCGGGAAGTTGCTGTGAATCTGGCTATTTAACGACGGGTCTTCGGTGTTTTTCAATTTTTTTTTTACTCTTCTGACTATTCACCATCGGTTTCTTGTATTCCTGTACAGCTCCGGGGATGAGGTCAAGGATGCGAAGTTCTCGTTGTACTCGTTTTTCTCTCTGCCTATCTTTGGCCCAAAATCAGAGAGTGCCGATATCTAAATTTCCACCACTTGCAGGTGCCTTTGTTGACATGAAACACAAATGAAGAAGTGTACTTAGATCCCGACGAAGCGTTTCGGAATCTCTATTTATCACTGTAAACACGGTAGAATTCAAATAACTAAATTAAATTGAATTGTGACAATTATCAAACGACTCCAAATCTTTGCTTTGGGTCACTATATGACAAAACTGACGGTATGTTCCGAAGAGGTCACTTCAACAGAGCTGATTCAATGTTTACTGTTTCATATTAGCTAACGGTCATGTACTGCGTCGTACCTGTACTAACAGCAGTTTGAAATAAACGATTCAACTAGAAGGCAGAATATGAAATTGATTAATGTTATGAATAGACAAAAGTGACGAAGAAATTATCGGTTATATTTGTCTCTGTATTAGTAGGCGAAGGGAGTAAAATAATGATCAAAAATCTAGCAACAACAACATTTTCTTGAAGATTTCTTCTCGTCGTCGCCGATGAATTTTTATTTATTTTTATTTTTATTTCATAACAGAGGAAGTTAAGGCAACTACTTAATATTAACTATGAATAATATGTCTAAGATCGGTATGTACGTCGCCTCCCTGCTTCAGAGAGACTGCTTCATTTTTGTCACAATTTACATATAAATATAAAACATCTTCTATTCATAATCTTCACAGATATTGTCGTAGCTAAATGTATAATTACAGAAAACTGAAAGTAAATCTTGGAAAAACGATAATAAGAATAATGAATTATATGCTAATACAGGACAAAATCTCTAAAATGAATTCTAACATTGTAAAACTTACTTTATTGAGGTTATAAATACTTATGTGTAAAAAGAACGTATAGAACCATTGCAATATACTTTCTTTAATTACATAATTGTTAGAAATAATAGCATGTATGTTTTTACAAATAATTGTTCTGTACATCGTATGTCTGTACACGTTTCGTAAGTACTATTTTCGTTATTTAACACGTTGAATGCCACGCTAATTTTACAGGGATTGTCCGTGACGCCGCGATGAATTTTCTATTATGCGATACATATAATGTTGAAATATTGTGGGATCAATTACGGAAGAAACGAGTAGACGATTTTGGTATAGGGAAAATCAAAAAAGTATATTAAGAAAAAAGAGGTTAGGAATACAAATGGCAAGCTCGAGTCTCGACGCGCTACAATAGACTGCGCTCCTCGGGGGCCGCGTGCCCCTCCACGCTTCGCCTGTCGTACCCTCGCACTCTCGCTTAACGTGGCACACGCCACACACACACACACACACACACGCACACGCACACGCACTCTACGCATCGAACTCGATCGCCGCGCCGGCGGATCAGTCACCACACTCGGCCATTCTGCTTATACACATGTCCTCATGTGTGTCTTCGTCACTATGCGAGGATAGGTCGTGGTCCTCGCTAATCCATGGTTTCATATGATCCTTGGCAGTGGATGTCGTGCGCGGTCCCTCATGCTCTCCGACTTTTTCAACCAGATAACGCTCGTTACGCAGTACTTTTATTACCTG